>JAOXYI010028142.1:0-13307 GCA_028566495.1 Lithophaga antillarum
CATCCCAAACTGTCTGGATGCTGGCATCCTAAACTATCTGGATGCTGACATCCTAAACTATCTAGATGGTGGCATCCAAGACTTTCTGGGTTCTGGCATCCTAAACTGTCTGGATGCTGGCATCCCAAACCCTCTTCCGTTTGTGGAGACTGGTTTCCATTTATAAATCATTAAAAGGCTATATCCTTGTTATTTCAAAGAATATGTTGAAATATTTGCTCGTGAGAATTTTAAAGATTAGTTGAGAATCCATTTAAATTACGATTCATCTATTCAATATTATCAATTTAGCATTTATTCTTAATTTCACAGTTAAAACTGCATTCGAAATACGAATATGTACGTAGAAAAATGCTCTCGCAGGATTAAGGGTAAACACCGTTGACTTGTGTGCAAAATACGAAAATTTTGTTGTTGTCCTACTGTTATCTCATGTTTAATGTTGAGGATATTTCAAACTGGAGAATTAGAAATAAAATCTCTAAAATACTCTTCATATTTTCGAAATATACGCTCCAAAATACAAATTTAACTGAAATTGACTGCATTATATGGTAAGAATAGCATGCTATCTCTTTGGCATTTAGTAGCCACATCACACATAGGGAAAAAGCGATCTCTATAAATTTAGAATAGTATATTTCAAATATATAATTACTAATACATTACTTTTATCACCTATTCATCTTAATTTCTAAACTTACAAACTTCCGTTAGGGCCAAGTTGTCCGAAGGCTCCTGCAATGGTGGCTCCTAAAGCAGGGACACCAAAGATAATCAACAATAGTCGATGATCCCAGCGTCCGAAATCTAATTTCTTCCGAAAGTATATCAACACGAATACATTAATTGCAACAATGTTAACCATCAAGTTCTGAGCTAATATGAATTCCGCTAGCATGAAACCATAGAATGCACACAGAGATTTCGGCAAGGGGAGTGCTTTTGTAACAACAATGTGCAAGTGGTCGGAAAAATGTGCTATATTAAATAGACCGTCACATATTGCCATATACACAACAAATCTTTCACTTTTTCCCCAGTCAAAGAATGAAGACAAATGCTGGTGGTAGAAAGAGTATACAATTACTGATACTGCACATACGAAACTTATACAAATGCAGACAAGTGCTGGAACGTGAATGGTATAAAATGTACCATCAGCAAGTCCATATACAGGTAAAGAATAGCCATCCTTATCTCCGACATCTTCGGCGGAACCACAGTTAATGTTTGAATTATTACCGTCCATGCTGCAATTAGTGTTAGACATTTTGCCCAAATTGACGGATTACTGCAAGAAGAACACAATATCTGATTTTTACGTTGTTCCTGGAAAATCTGAAACGTTAATTTCAACAGTCATTAAAATGCAATAGGTCGTACACTGAGAGAATCTAATAGAAAATAGCATAAAAATGAAAATAAATCTATTCCGACCAGACACCTTCATATATACGAAATAGAATAACTAGAAATAAGCTGCTACTTCCTCCTTTATTGTGTAAAAAAACGTATCCAATAAAACTAATATTCAAGGACACTTCGTATCCATTCAGGTGTTTTTTCATTTTTGGTTTGTTTTTATTTTTGTTTTTTTTTTTCACTTCTTGTATGACGCATATATGAAATTCTAGTATATTGTAAAATTTTGTCACGACCTAAATAATACGAGTTATTACATGTATAACTTCAAAGAAAAATGTGTGTTATTGAACACTGGACGAAGTTGGAAAATTAATATTGTTTAATTCACTATATTGCTTTTCATCTGCATCTATATCGAGTATTTTGTAAGTAACTAGGGCAAACCGCTTATCCTTCCAGATATGGTTTTTCGATGATTCAAAGCCTACATTTCTCCATAGCAAATGCTCAGATACGTCATACTTTCAGATATAAATTCAATCGTTCATCTAGATTAATGAATCTCTCTGTGACTGTATAATGAAACGCTGGAATTGAGGCGCTGGTTTTATATATGTTTTCTCTAAAGCCCATTTTGTTCGTATCTGCATGTATTTCTTTTAATATAATTGCACATATACCGCCATCGATCTCGAAACAAACAACATTTTGTTGTTAAAAGAAGCTCGTTGGGAGATTATTTTCTTTTTGAGTTGAAAGAATTATTCTACGCTTCGAAATACTAGTAATTACTATGAAGTATGTCTATCGGATTATTTCTTATTTTTCACGACAAATTGTCTTTTAAAAGAAGAAAAATCTTACCAGTTTCAAACACGCAAATACAAGTACAGGATCACCGAAATACGTGATTGCCAAGAAGTCCAAGGCCCAGCGCCATAAAAATTATTTTTGTCTTAGAATTTTTTCTTATTCAAATTCAGCCAATCAAAACGTTAAAATACTTCTGTTGTTTGTATGTGTAATTCAATTCAGTCTTATTGTAGTACGTATTTTCAGGTGATGTCTGGGAATTTTTGTATGTTATTGATTAGTTTTTGTAATAAATGTCCTTTTTGTAGGTTGTACTTCATTTAAGAATTAATTAGGTCAAGACACGCTTCCGCTGTGGAGCTTTCATTTTCACTCGAAATCCTGGTGTGTCACTGGATTGGCAGTAAATGAAGTAAACTAAGTTTTTTTTCAAAAGCTACATGTTATCAGGTGTAAAAGAAATAAAATTACGGTAGATAGAATATGAAATGAATAATACACATTACTTAAAAAATGTTGGGTAGGTATGAAAACTGTAGGAAAAATTTAGTGCGATCCTGCAATGTTTATAAACAAAGCCATGTGAAAGCCCCAAAAATGCCGCATGACGATATGTTTTAAATGATATAAATATATCTTGCACCTTTCTATTTTACCATGAAAATATTTAGACTCTCCAATTTTGAAAGACGACAAAGGGCACAATTTTTTTTAAAAAAAGTGATTAACATGGGAGTAAAGGGGGATTTTTTACTGAAGTACAACCTGTAGTAGACTTCTGTTTTAGTTCCCCAAAACGACAGAATTGTTATATGGTTGTGAATCCAAATTTGTACAACTGCATGAATATTCACACGAGTTTGAATGTGATTTACAGTTATTAATAATGATTGTTGTCAGATGTAATTTGAAATCTGGAAAATATTTGTTTAAAAAGTGAAGTCTCGCGTGTACATGTACATGTAAACACAATAGACAGTATACCACGTGGTGGGTCCGTACGTACAAACCAGAAATTGACTTCAAATATTTGATCCTGTCATATTTTCATTTCATGCATTGCCTATTTTATATGCCTTTTGAACATTTTATTCATACATGAATTTGTCACGCGTTAAAAAAATGATTTCCGACTTAGACCAGAGGTTCCAAAACGCCCCTCTTCTACGGACAATTCCACTGGTTTTGTCCAATAGCCAGGCAAAATACATTAAAACATTGTAGATTCAAACAGATACTTTTTGGTGGTGATTTTGAGAGCCAGTTTATATGCTTAAAGAAAAAATCTAGAGAGGATATTTGTGGAACTAGGTTCTATTCATTTTACCCTTTATATTTGGTTGGGAACGTGTGATCTAACTGAAAAGTCTTGTAAATACGCAAGGTTATCTTCCAAAAATAATGATATAGTTTTACACATTTGTGACATTATAAAACCCGTTTTCCTGACCTGCCATATTACTCAGTTTATTTGTGGAATCTGTTCAGTGGTTATCCTGAACCGGATACTCAGATCAGATAAGTGAATAAATTTATTAGAGAAACAAACATTCTCCTGATTTTGGTCTTGATTTAGAGAAAGTTCATCGACGTACTGCTTATTCACATAACTATGGTCTTTACTTGTATTAAATTCATCCTCATCCAGACTTAGCTCTACTGTGGTTCATACCGACTATATTGCGAATAGCAAAAGATTGTCAGTAAGGTATTAGGTACTTACTTCTTACTCAAATAATGTAACAATTTAATGAAAACAAGAAGTTAAATAGTAATATATGTATTAATATTTAACATCTTGTTTTCATTAAATTGTTCCTTTATTTGAGTAATATATACTTAAACCGAAATTTAAATAGCATGTAAAATCCAATCTCATGTCTAGCGTTTCAGTTACATACATGTAAGAATTAATGTGGTTCTCAGATAGTGAAAATGAATCAGTATTGTCAGATGGTTTTTGACTGTGTAACCAAATTTCCGAAAATTTCGATCTATGTTTTGAATATTTGTGACAAAGATCATCTACCCCTTTCTGATGTCAGGTGTAGAAAATACGAAGGGTACCTCCATGAAAATTCATCTGTTCTTGACGGAGTTTGATTCTTATGCAATTATTCAAAACATTTTGCCAGATGAAGAATTTCGTAAAATAGCTGATTTACATTTACGCTGTCCAGCTCTTACATCGATTTATTATCATACACCTATCTGATAAAACGTCATGGAAAGCTTTTGAGGAATCTTTTATAAAAAATAGTACATAAATTTCGATATGCTTAGTCTAACTATAATATAAGAAAGTAAGGTCTTTGAAATATTGAAACTTTCTCAGGGACAGTCAATCGATGATTATTATGCACAGTTACCATAAAAGGCCCAAATTCTACCTAAAAATGATCATGAAATCTTGACCAAATTCATAAAAGGATTACCGGACAAACTTTCCTTTATCGTTAGGGCCGGAAATCACAGTAACAGTACTAGTGCTTTGGGCGAAGCCTACTGGCATAGGAGTCTGATGCTCTGTTAGTGGCAGCGACAAAAGTATCTCACAAATATGTCGGTCTAAAATATTTACAAGCTTTCAAAACCTCTGTTGTTCCGGAATTGCAGGGTCAAATAGATAGTTTAACACAAGCCGTTACAAAACTTTCGACTCAATAACAAGATCAAAATAAATCTCAAATGCCGATTTCTAACGATTTGCAAAGTTATAACAATCGCCCGTCACGTCGTCGAAATCTTCAGGAACAGTACCGAAAATGCCAAGCACCAAACCCTTTCGCATATGTTTGTAACTGGAATGAACAGGGCACCAACAATTATTCTTTACAGTGTCGCATTTACGGTCCAAATGTTCACACAGTTACGCAGTGCGCTAAATACTCAGGTACAGGTAACCACAGGAGCGGGACGGTCATTTATAGACGCTTCAAATCATACACATATGACCGGTAAAAGTGATGGATCTTGCAATCATTTGACAAATACTGATTTCAGCATGTCTGACCGATTCATCAAGCAATAATGAAAATGAACATTTTTCCAGATTTTTATATATGCACGTAAAGATATGGTAAATTCGAAAGTCTCTGCATTAATTGACACCGGAAGTTCAGCAGATGTTATGTCACAACTTTTTTCAACACAATTCTTCCAGATTCATCTAAGTCAAAATTTAATTCAGCTTCGGAAGAAATTACTTTAGCAAATATCAATCAACTCATGTTTATGGTACAGCAAATGTTTCAATCACTGTCGCACAGGGAAAACACTGGATACATGTATATATTTTAGCACAAACATCGCATCAGTTAATTTTGGGAACAAATAATTTATTTCTAAGAAAGTAGTTCTTGATTGTGGTAGTCAAAATGCTCGCTGAAACTCTTTCAAAGTTATCATCGTAAAAGCTATGTCTATTCCATCGAATATGAATATTCTAATTTAGGGAAAAAGGAGATGAATATCATGGTATGCAAGGTATATGCTACAGCAGAAACACTGGAAAACATGTACTTCTAATGGGAAAAGTTACCATAAACAGAGACAAATTTATTCCAGTTAAGATTTAAAATTTTACAAATGACATTTACTGCTTTGAATAAAGGACAGAATTTGATTTTTTTCTGAATTTGAACTTTCAACAACTGACCATATTTTTGTACTTTTTTGTGAAAATAAGGATACTCATTAAGTACGAAATATCCAGTCGTCATCGAAAATGTCTAATGAGCATGTACTTCACTCTAACTCTCATTCCTAATCATTTAAAGGAAGACGAAAAATCAACTTTAATTAGCTTTTTGCACCATAAAGAGTTGTTTGTAACATCAGTAAATCATGATTTGGATTGCACCGATGTGGTGCAACAAATAATATTCTTGAAACCAGATTTTAAGACTAAAAACCAACGTTCTTATCGTTTTACACCTGAAAGGAAGGAAATTTTAAGACATCATTTAGATGAACTTTTACGCCAGGGAGTTATGTCAGCTGTAGACGAAACGGAAGGCACCCCTATCAGAGGACCTATAGTTTTTGTTTCAAAAGAGTTCATAAGAACAACACTGCTGACAATACATCAAAAGAGGATAGTTTGTCAAATTTCGTTTCTGCTGCGATTTTAGATATTTGGACTCACAGACGCAACAATTTAGATATGCAATACCTGATCTGCAAGATCTTACAGAATCATTTTCAATAAAAATTTTCTTACATATTTTGATTTAAGCTCTGGATCTTTCTAGTTGCCGATTTCTAAAGAAATCAGCGCTATACAGCATTCAAATTTTAAATTTCTGAGACTACCTATTGGACTTAGTTCTCCTCCGGTATCTTTTCAGCCTCTCATGGATAAAGTTTTAAAAGGCCTAACGTTCAAATCTTGCTTGTGTTATCTCTAAAATATTTTGCTTAGTTTAGAATCTTTTATTCAGCATGTTCAAGATCTAGATGAATCATTTTGTAAGACTCTAAAAGGCTGGTCTTAAATTAGGTTAAAAGAACTGTTCATTTGCACCGAGTTGATGCATCTATTTGGGACATAAAATTTCAAGTTAGGGTATTCAACCCCTCCAGATCGTGTGAAAGCCATTAAGGAATACCCAACACCTACGTCTGTACGCAAGTTACGCCGCTTGGTTGGTTTACTTAACTGGTTTTGCGAATATATCAAATATTTTAAGGCCAATATGAAGCCTTTGACTAGACTTCTGAAGAAATATTCACGTTTCAGATGGGCAGAGGAGAAAATGAAAACGCATTGGACAAAGTTAAATCACTGTTAATCAACTCGGCGATTCTTGATTTTCCGGTTTAGTGTGTACCATTTCGTCTAGTAGTAGACACTTCTTCAACAGGTATCGGCTACATGCTTTATCAAACTTTTCTGATGATAATGAAAAAAGTTCGTATTATCTGGTTTGGATCTAAGACACTAAATAAGTGGCAAAAGTCGTACGGCCTGACTAAGTTGGAACTCCTTGGTATGGTCACGGCAATTTTAGAATGTTCATCTTATCTTCGGAGTATACCATTTATAGTGGACTGCAATCAGCAATTCTTGAAACCTCTTATTCAGAACCAACTGAAAGGTGCCATATACAAAAGTTGGATTGCAATTTTACAACATACAACTTTGAAATTAAATACAAGGCCGCAAAAGAAATGTAAGTTTCCGGTGCTCTTTCTAGATATTCTTAAAATAACAACAATATATTCAACAGTCCCGAAGAGGAGGATCCATATTTTTCTTACGAACACGACAACGTCGGAAATATTATTGCTCTGGGAAGACAATCATTTTCTTAGTCATTATGTCAGCCAGATTCCAGTGATGGGCACAATTTAGAATTGAACAATATTTGCTTACCAAATGCAATACTGAAATACCCGTTAGCTGACATTTTCCCCACTAAAATCTGGTTTAAACGTGGATAATGTTTATTATGCTGATACTTTAACGAATGCCGCGGACTGTGGATTCGTAAAATAAGTAAGAAACGCAAAATTACTTGTGAATAATGAGTCAAACGAGAAAAATAAAAAATGAATAGACAAAACACAACTTAAACTAAATGAAATGAGCGGTTGTAACAAGAACGCAGACAAACGTTTCGCTGAACCCGTAAATTCTGAGTGAAAACAAGTCGATAACCACATATTTCGACAAACTACTGAAGCTGACGTTCAAAAATCTGAACAAAGTACCGAGAGTACGAAAAATGATAAGTGATATCCTGAAAATGATGATTTCAATATATCTGAAGATGATACCACGAGGAATACTGCGGAAAGCAATGACAGTATTACTGATATAGATGATGATTCAAATACAGAATTTATGGAATCAATAGAATTATTTCATCAATAAGGTTTTAGTATCTAAAATTTATGTGAAATGCAAGCGTTTCATTCATTTCCTCGAAAATGACAAATTACTGAAACTTCAAAATGACACTCGCAAATTTTTAGTATCGAATTTCATCTTGATAAACGGATTATTGGTTGATGTATGCAACTTAAAATCAACCTGTACAAAAATCATGAACACGTATCAATTAGTTGGTCCGAAGTTTCAGTGAAAACAGTCATCAAACTATACCATGCTTCCCCGGTCGTCACCATGAACTAGATAACCGTTACGGAATATCTGTTTCCCAAATGAAGACGGATCTTTGCCCTTTGCTGTACTTTTATTCTTTCCTCTTACCGAATATGACTTTTTACCAGACTTGACATGAGTAACACGGTAGGTGTCTTATTAGAAGCAAGAACTGTTTACCCTTCCGGAGCACTTAGGTTCACTCCCGGTTTTTAATGGGGTCCGTGTTGCTCATCATTTAGTTTTTCTGTTTTCTGTTGCATGTTCATGTATTGTTTGTTTGTTCTCGTCTTCCTCGTTCCGATGTTGCCTACATGTATGTCCACGGATTGTTCCATCTTGACTGTTCCATCTTGATTGCTCCTTCGGGTTTCTATCGCCTTTCTTAGGTGGACACAGCAGCATTCAAATTTCAATAGATTTAATTCGCGATCGGAAGCAATACTATTTTCCGATTACATACGCCATGACATGAATGTCAAGGCAGAAAAAAATACCACGCTAAAAACAAAAGCTGCCATTGTTTCATTTCGTACCCTAGCAGCTCCGTTTAAAGTCTGGGAAATCGATCTTTACGGACCAATTCCAATTTCACACAGTGGAAACGCTTACATTTTCCGAACTTGGATATTTTAACAGTTGCACATGTTCTGTTGAAATTGTAACTTCAATGCAGAACGCGGGTAAGCGATCAAGGATAAGAATTTATTGGACGATGTTGTCGAGAAAAACGACCTTCAGTTGAAGCTGAAAATAATTGAACGTGTAAATAAAGATAGAATAATATAGATAATAGAAGACTATGTATATTTATCAGAGGAACCGACAGGACCTGGACAAAAATTTAAAAACAAATTTGCTGGTCCTTATTGGATAACTAAAGTAAATAGTCTTTATATGTATAGATTCAATTTGTACGTAACTCGTATGATTCCGTTAAGAGCTGGTCTCATATTGTGTAATTTCGTGGGAGAGAGAGAATGAGTGGTCGTGAACCTCATCACAAGGAGCGAGCAAACATCTAAAACATATGGTGATTTCACTTATGTATTATTATAACACGTTTACGACAAACCAGATTCTAAATACATGTAGTAAAACCCTGTAAAGTGTTCAAAAAGCTTATTTCGCAATATTTTCTGATTTCGACTTAAGAGTTGCAGTTGAACTAGCTAGAATTATTGTATATGGAAGCAGTAATTTGCATATGAGAAAATCTTCTTTATCTTAATTCAATGTTTAATTGAATTTTACATATTGAAAAATTCTGTTTTATTTTTTATTTTTGGCGGGGATAGAATATATATATGTTTATATGTGTAATTCAATTCAGTCCCGTTATTGTAGTACGTATTTTCAGGTGTTTTATGGTGCCAGGGCTCGTTGGAATTTGATCATTTTGGTTTTACTCTTAATTTTGGAATCATTTGTGTTTGTCTTTAATTACTGTTGTTAGGTTCTTAGTGAAACACAATTAAAGTACGTTATTCTGCAAGATTGTTCTCATATGAATTGAAACAAGTTTAATCACTCCAAAGGTAAACCGTTTCGTTTGTTAACCCTTATGCTTGGTTGTTAGGAAAGATAAATTAATAACTGGAACCACTGTTTTTTATTTAATTTCCAAGTATTATCAAGTTTCAATCGGAAAATATTTCTATTTCTGATCAATGCTTTGTTTAAATCTTTGATTTGACTGCTGATGAAATGCTGGACACAATTTTTAAGATTATCTTACACATCCTTTAATAATTTGCCCATAAATCCGCATGTATGAGTTATGAACATGATAGGGGTGGTCTTGACTGCCGCTTTCGCTAATTGTTGAAAGCCTGTGATGACTTCATGATAAAGAATAATACTTTCAACACTTTTTTTTTTGTTTTTTCCACTCACTTTGCGGGAATTGTCTCAGGTCCATTTACAATTTACGTCCATATCGTTCTATGTTGAATTTCAGGGGTTTAATGTCAAATGTCCTCCGTGTGTTACAGGTAGGCCTTATGTTGGGGAAGCAAAAATATTATTATTAAATACTGAAAACGTGTTATGGGGGTCACTGAAGTAATTATGCTGTAATATCATTAGAAATAAGCATTTTCAAAGTTTCGGACTTTGGCTGGAACGTTATCTGTTGAAATATCCTGAAGGGGATGCCTTTTTTCCTATCGAAATACCTGATCTAAGTTCTACTTTTGTGAAAGATTTCCTGTTGTCAAATCTTTTGTTCCTTTTTCTTTAGTTATTGTATTAGTGTTGCATTTTTATGTCCAATGATTCTTTTTTTTAAATTCGATAGCATTCTTCTATTGCCCAAACAGGTAAACTTCCTTGTATATTACTTTTCCACAGTCTATTAATTCTGATTCAGGAAGTGTAGTTTTAAATGTAGAGAAGTGTATACGGAGTTTTAATGATTATTTCATGAATTTCTATAATAAAGTAACAAATATACACTTCAGGATTAAATGAGCATTTCAATAATTTATATATCCTATCTGTAGTACTAATTCCATCAAGCTTTAAAGAAAAAGAAAGTCCGAATGCCGATGAACATATCAACCAAAATTAAACAAATCACATTAAATTTATATAAGTACAATCCATACAAATGAATGTAAACAAAAATCGGTCACTGATAATGTATTTCTATCCCTTCTGTAATATATAAGGAAAAATAGATTTGAAGATGACCAGACATATTATTGATGACAGTCTTGACTTCAGGAAAAAAGTTATGGTTTATCACTTTTTTCTAAAGCTGCTGAATTTGTATACTGTGTGTAGTATTTAAAAAAAAAAGAATTAATGAGATACTTATACATTACTTATACAAATACTATAGCGTTAATTACTTTCTCAGCTGACCGACATCATAATTGTCATGATGGACTGACAAAATTAATGTTCTATAGTGTATTTCTCATGAATTGTTTGAGTAACAACGTGATACGTGCGTATATACAGGCCCGATTTTAGACCTTTGACAACTTATCTCATTTCAATTGAAATTCGCAAGCTTAATATATGTTCACCAGAATTGATTATGGATTTGTCCCACCTATTTATATAATTCTGTGAAAAATTGGAATTAGAAACCCCAGGCAATAGCGAATGTAATCTCCACTTCCTGCAGAAGTTTGAAATAATAGTATAACAGCATTTAATGTAATCAGTTAGTAATTCATATTCTATGTCACAAAATCTCGATCTAAAACAATTTATCTTTTCGTGACACTGTAATTTAATCTAAGAAAATGAACACTTAAGTTTATGATAAAACGGAAGTTAGATAAATTAGACAATATGATGCCTTATTAGTCTTGATTTTATATAATCGTTCGAAGCATGGTTGTGCTTAGTAGCAAATAATTTCAAGGGTGAATAAAGTATCCATGTATGGCTTTACATTTTAAGATATGTTAAAGTCACGTAGGGAATGCTAAAGTCACGTAAGGAACGCTCATGATTTCTAGAGGTCAAAGTGTTTGAGGTGTCCAACACCATGATTTTTGTATTACTGAGAGGTTTAAATTTTGGAAATATATGTAACAAATCAAATATCCTGATCAAGTTCTGAATGATATGTCAAGGTTTTATTCTTTAATTATGCACTAAGCATTAGTATTTCGGAAATATTTTCAAAATTTGACACCCAAAATTGAAGCGCTTTGTTAAATATTTACATGTTGTTGTTTATTAGTCATAAAAACTTCTTATTTGAACGTAGAAAAATATTCTTGATGTTGGAGTTACAATAAAGGTGTAAAATATTTTTACAGTCAATACAATTAGTTTTTATCGTATCTTTTCTTTAACTTAGATTTTTTATTCATTTCTTCAGTAAAAAGAGTTTTATTCATTACAGAAGTATACAATAAAAAGGTTTTTTTTCTGCTTGTTATACTTTGACGTATTAAGCATTCCTAAAAGCCATTTTAGGAAGGACCATGTTAAGGGGTTTGTGCAGTTCCCATATTTTTGCTCTATGTTTTGGTGTGACCAATATAGACCATTTGTATTATAAAATATTTTGACTATTATCAGTAGATATACGACATTACATAAGTGATATTCAAAACCCACAGGGCGATCAAATTTTACTAGAAAAAGAACAACGGACAACGACGGACGAAAACAAAACAAAGAACTAAAATACAGACAACTCTCATAAAACTGAAAGTGAAATCACGTGCTCCGAACTGGTAAGACGTTACGCGTGATGTTCATACCGGTTAGTGTAAAAACGTACGACAGAATGTAAAATCCAGTGGAGAATATTCTATAACTGGAATAATAGATAGCTTTGATATAACATCTTAAAGCTGATGACACTTAAATGTTTTCCTATTTAAGAAAAAAGTGACGGATATTCGCGATAGGTTACCGATAAACTGGACTGAATCACCAAATCTACCTTGTCCCGAGTCACATTTTTAACAGGATTTCTGGTTTAAAGTCTATTTGCGTATCTATAGATAATGGATTTTCGCTCTCCATTTATTTATTTCTGTTTCATTTTCAAAATTATTTTTACAGTGTAAAAGCAAGATTAATATATAACTAAATCTTCTATTGGTTTTATGTAGCTGATGCCATTTTCGAGAAGATCAAGTTTGAAATTTTCTCCATTTTATTTCTACGGCACAGTGGTCAAGGGTATGTAGAGTTTCATTTGTTGAAATCATTCAGCTATGAGTTCGCATACCTTCAATGTTAAATTTAAAAGCGATTCAGGTGCACCGGGTATCTTAAACCGAGTACACCGTCGATAATCTAACCTGACATCCTTTTCATTGGATTTGCCTAGTGGACTGTTAATTTATTATACGAGATTAAAAACTTACACTTTCATATTGTGCAGGGAATTAGGCATAACCGCTTAAAATCTGCATTCCAAGTCTGAAAATTGTGCATTAAAATTCTGAGAAATGAGAACGGATATTCCATTATTTATAGCATCGCAAACAGACTATAATTGAGAAATTTCATAATTCATTCTCCCGAGTTAAATATT
>JAOXYI010028251.1:0-21585 GCA_028566495.1 Lithophaga antillarum
GTTTAGTTTCGGCCGTTGCTTTCCAAGGAAGATAACTTTCCCCATTATATATTGTCTCATACCCTTTATGTTTTCTGCTACTCATAGCATCTTCCTCGTTCCTCCTCGCCCTCTGATGTTAGAGATCTCGCTGCTCCACTTAGTTCCAACTGTTCCGGAGTAAGCGTTTCTGTTGTTCCAGCTGCTCCAGAGTAAGTGATCCCGTGCTCATTTCAGCTATGTGATGTGGCGATGGTGGTGACCGTCACTTATGACCCTATCAAAGTGTCTGTTTGTACTCCGGAGTAAGCGGAGACGATGCTTTGGTTGATACCGTACTCATTTCAGCTATGTGGCTATGGTCATAGTGGTGGCTGACCCGTCTTGTAGTATCTTCTCGTTCATCCTTGTCACTGAAGTAAGTGCTCTTAATGCTTCGGTGTGCTCCAACTGCTCCGGTGTAAGTTTGAAGATACCAATGGGCAATCAAAAATCGTAAATCAAAGGATAGTCAACACAATGGCCAAATTAAAAGACAAAAAGGCAAAAAATGGTACACAAAGCAACACAGAAAACTAAAGTTATAGCAACATAAATCTCACTAAAGCGAGGTTCTTCGGAAGGGTAATCAGTTCATGCTTCACTAGTGGCACCCGTCATGCTACTCATGTTAAAATCCAGTGATAAGTCATATTCGATGGTAGTCCTGAACGAGGAAAGAAGGACGGGATTGTGACCACGACAAACGGAATACATCCGTGGTACTACGACACAGATATTCCCTTACAGTCAACTAAGTCATGATGGCGATCGTAAAATCTTCGAAGTGACGACTTTAACCTGACCATCAGGAACCACTGGTTCAGTGTTTCTGTGTTCATTTCATCTATGTGGTAGTGACGGTTGAGGAGGACATAGTGGTGGTGGTGAAAATGATATCTGTATCTTCCAAGTTCTTGGGTTGTTTGGAGTTAACTCAGTAATACTAGTACTCTTTTTTCTACTGCTAGTTTCGTACTTTCTTGGTTTAAAAAATATTTTATCAATCATGCCTATATAAGGAGGGAGGGGTTTAAGCATAAAGGGTGTTTTTCATCACGGCATAAGGCAACAATATACATCATACAAAGTTTCTTTATACAACATGCTTTCTTTTTAAAGTTCAAGTATACCTTTTTTTGTGATCAGTCGTCGTCGTCTACTATGGCAGACGAGTCATAGTTCTTCAGTACTTTACGCAGCAGAAATTTCCGTTTCTCCATGGGATAGCTCCATGCTTCAATTGAGTCGTAATCCTCGTCATCTCCTAGGCATTTTGCTGTCGCTTTAATCTTACTATGAACGCAGTCTGTTTCCATGTACATTTCATCAAGAACAGGTAACGATTGCTAAAGTCTTGCCTATAGGTTAGCGTCATCTCCCGATAACACTACTATTTAGCGTCTTCGTCAGTACAACCCCTATATTTTTTGCTTCGTCTGGCGTCTGGTGAAGCAACATTTTTTGTACCAGCGGATCCAAAAAATCAAGTACATCATCTTTGTCGTTCCATTCAATCACTGAGCTTTCACCTAATTTGCTATTTTCAGAATCTATCCTTGTGTCCTCTGATTAGACTACATTGAATAAAGATTCACTCTTCTCCCATCTAAACTTTCATATGGTGCTGCAGATTAAATTATTGTTCTGTTTCATATATCATATGATAATATCTCGATTTAACTCAATCGTCGACTGCTGTCTTTGGGATCCAAAGTATGATCGTTATCAAATGTGTCCGTGGTATTTTAAATTTCAAATTTCTTCATGATTAATTTATTTTCACTGATATATTCGATGTTGAAAAAAAACAGGTCGGCTCTTGTCTATTTCAAATATTGTTTCATCAAAATATTGCAGATCAGATCATGATGCATCACCCGTGATCCTGCAATGTATCCGACTACCGTAACCTACGCTTTAACCAAATAGCTCTGTGGAAAAATACCTATAAGTCGATGTAGTATAAAATGTAGTTCAAAGCATCCTTTTAGCATCAAAATTTAGCAGATCAGATCATAATACATCACTATATCACTTTTACAATGCATACTTCATATAAACTATCTTAAACCTGAACTTTAACCAAATACTCCTATTTGTAAACCCACAAAAATATCGAAGTCGATGAAGAATGAAATGTAGTTTAGAGCAATTTTTTAAAGATCGAACTTAGCAGATCAGAGTATGAAGCATTAGTATACCAAGTTGCATGATCCTACAATGCATCATTCATATAAAACTACCTTAAACCTAAACTTTAATCAAATACCTCTATGTGTAAAACACAAAGAAATATCTAAGTCGTTGAAGCGTGAATTGTATGTCACAGCATATCAGATCATAATGCATCAGTATACCAAGTGCTATGATCCTACAATGCATCATTTAAAAAAAAAAAACTATCATCAACCTAACCTTTAACCAAATACCCCAATGTGTAAAAACAAAGTAATATCTAAGTCGGTGAAGGGTAAAATGTAGGTTACGAGATTTTTTGGGATCAAAATGTAGCAGATCAGATCATGAAGCGACAACACACGAAGTTTAGTGATCCTACAATGCATCCTTAATATAAAACTACATTAAACCTAAACTTCGACCAAACTGCTTGGGCGCACGGACGTACGGACGCACAGACTGAAACATTATATGCCCCTTCTTTAGCAGACGGGGCATAAAAATATGCCAGTCGACCATTAATGTAAAAACTGTTAACATTAAGGATATTTTTTTTACATTAAGGGTTACAGCAAATCTACTAATTTACTCTTAATGTCAATGCATTACCCTTAATGTATTTTTTTTACATTAAGAATTGTATATGCATTAGGTGTTTCAACAGAGGTGCATTTGTAAGATTTTACAGAAAAAACTAATTTACTCACTTCTTTCATGTAATATCATTTGAAATATTGCAGTATCAAAAGTGCATTAGTTGAAATGTATGACTGATATTGTTTATTGATTTCCATTTGAATTTGCTTCAAGTTGTTTGTACACATTGCTGTTGTACGCTTTTGAAAACAGTTCAGTATACTATTTTATATGCAATGACAAATTACTTACCCACAGCATTTTACAGAACATGAAAGACAATCTACTATGGGAAATAGAGTCTAAAATACAGTTTTGTTTATTGGTCGAAAAGGTGTGAACATGTTCTTACGTTTTTTAGTGATATTAATACACCAATCATCATAAGTTTGCAGCCGCGTTGACAAAGTGTGCTTAAGGGGTCATACCAATAATATTTAATATCGATTCTGCATCATTTGACCTGTCAAAACAACAGGCTGACTGATAATCATGTATCTTTTTTCAATTTTTGAGGGAAATAGAATTTACCTAAAAATAACTTTAAAATTCGTTTAAGGGAGAAAGCTCCTTAAGAAGTTTGCAGATCGCTAACCAAGTTATCAAAATTGTGTAAATGTAAGAAATATGCTCATGGAAGTGAAATCTGAAAAAAATTGAAAATATCCAATTTTTCCACAGCAAAACCAATTCTACGACAGCTAACTGATAATATATTTGATGTAGGTAAGACTTCTTGTATAAAGATAATCCCATCATAGTTAGAATTTTGTTGTCAATTCTTACTTTCAGGTAAATATTTGTCTTTTTCAGAAGGGTGAGGGGTAAATAGTTTGCTTATACGAGAAACTAGGTACAATAAAGAGAGTATATCTTGCATTCAAATTCAAGCCATTTCATAAATGTTACAAACGGGTTTGATCCTTGAAAATCGGCCATGAAATCAAATCTGTGTGTGCAGATGATTTTCAAATTGGAAATTGCAATTGCATTATTTGCTTAATTCATTAGACTTTTATATTTATTTCAAACCTTGATGTTACACTCTTCTGTACTTGGAGTAAAGTCTGCAGAAAATGGAAAATCCTGATATTATAAAGATTATGAAAAAACGAAATTTCTTTTTACCTTATGACAATAAGGAGATACAATGCATTCAAGAGGCTGTTGGTGAATTCATGGAAAAAATTAAAGATGAAATGAATAAAACTCAAAATTCAAAATTTGTTATAGAAGATCTGATTGAAACAGGGAGTATGGCAGAAAAATCAAAAGTCTGGCCATTATTGTCGAAAAGTGAATCCCCAGATTTAGAGTTTGATTACCTAGCTGTAGTAAATGCATGGTTTACTGAACAAAATTACACCATAGCACCCTGTGAAGGTTTCATGAGGATCTGCAATGCCAATAATGAAGATACAACCCTTTCAACGACAGAAGTGACTGAAGAGTTTGGTAATCAGTTGTATAAGGCCATTGTAGAAATATGCAAAGGATGTGCGACTGTATCTGAAAAAGTAAAGATGAACGACGGTAGCAAAAGTGATATCAAGGAAGTCAAATGTGAAGACAGATATTTTAAAAGAACAGAATGCGGTTTCCTAATGTTGAACTGTTATACAACACATTATTGGAATGACATAAAATTCAAATGGATTAGTACAAGTCAAACAATAAGTATTCCATATATTGATGATAACAAAATAGTCAACCGTTCCAGTCCGTTGAAAACAATTGATATTGATGTCGATTTTCTCCCTGGATTTAAAGCAACCAAATACATTAATGATGATAAGGCATGTACCTATTTTCTTGTGCCGAAAAAATGCGATTCAAAACAGCATGATTATTGCTGGAAAATTTCTCATTGTTGTGATGAGATTACCAAAATAAAGGACTCACACACAGATAAGTATATGGCAATGAAGTTGTTATTTTCTCTACTACTGGCTCCAAATAGTAATGATGAATGATTATACCTATCAGCCCTAGAGTCATACAGAGTAAAAACAGCAGTACTTAATCACATCCAAGCATGCGAACAAGAAGAGTCGATTGCTTGCCTTAGTACAACTCTCAAAAAATTCTCTTCTTGCATGAAAGATGGCAAAATTAAGCATTGGCTGGAAAATTATTATCTCGGTATAGACAAAATGGATACCGACATATGCAGTGTATTTCTTTTATATATTTCCGATTTGTTCGAAAGGAATTACAAGAACCTGAAAAGTCACGAGATATGCACTATAAAAGAAAATGACAAGGAGTGTAAACACAACTTAGAAGAAATAATCGAAAGCAGCTTATTTTTGGCTGCAAAGCGTTTGGGTGAAAACGAGGCAAGTCAAGAAGCTGCCTTTGAATTCTTTACAGAATTTCGAAACGCAGGACTGCGTTTATGGAAATTCACACAAATCCACAATTGCAAACAAACCTCTGCCAACAAAGATTTTGTTTCCAATGGAAATAAGATTGCAAAGAAGAAAAAACTGTCATAATGTTTTACCTTCCTTGATGTTCCAGTAAACACTTTAACACTCATTTAAAGTAGTGCTAACGATAATATCCTTGTAACAAACAATTATAATATGCTTACCTCGAGATATAGCCAAGTGATGCTCGCGGCGTAAAACAAACAACAACCAACCAATCTTGTAGGAAATACGAGATTTGCAGTGAACCCAGTATACTACCTTATATTTAAAAAAACAGAACACAATTGTGGCAACCAGACATAGGGTTAGAGGAATGATGAAACAAATTACTACGGTCACAACTTTTTCAGTAATTGTTTGCAGATTTCAACAGTCTTGGGATGTCGTTCAGAGTCATAAAATGACTGTATATTATTATTATAAACTTTGGAATAGGTTGATATCATGATTTATCACCCCCCCAAAAAACTCGTTATATTTGCCACACCGAAGGCATATCACGAACGTACATTGAAGCGAAATGTTTAAAGTTTATGACGTTACGTTTTTGTCCCCCTTTGCAAAATCCATTGTCTGGCTAACAGATTTACGCTAAGTCCCCATTATTCATGCGTCTTTACTGTCTTTATCTAAAATGTTTCCTTGACTTCTCGCAGAATTTTATCATTAGTTTCTTTTTCAATCCCAATAACTTTATAGTTTTCAAAGGAGTAGTCTGTTTTACAAACGTGATATACGACTGACTCTTCTGTTTTGCACGTTCTGATTTTTGAAAAGATGAGTCTCATTCTTTGGTAAAATGTATCATCGATTTGTCCCACGTATATATATCTTTTTTTCGGATTTAGTGTAACATATACATGTACAATAGATTATGCTTGTGGTTTTACAATTTATGTTTTCTTGCACATTATATTGTTGCCCGTCGTTGTCTGTAAATTTCGTTGTAATTTTGGGTACTAAGTAATTTAGGATGCATGGAATACCGAGATCCAACACTAAACTTTTAGAAAGACATTAAATTTTGCAAAGTGGGATGATAACGTAATGTCATAAACTCTAAACATCACGTTTACATACTTTTTTGATACGCAATTTTGCATGTGAATTTTCGCTGAAGAAGGTTGAAACAAGCCGAAACGTTTGGAAGATGGCTTAGGGAAATTTCTTATATTTAGTATTAGAGACTTATATACATTTGCTTGAGTTGCACTCACTTGCAGGACTTCTTGATCTGCGTTATGATTTGAGCTAAAATTTTGTTATGTAATTTTTAGTTGTTTGTTACTTGTACAATGTATATAATTTTTAAAATGAATTATTACTAATACCCATTGTATAATCATCAGAAATCTTATTTTGTCCCCCTCCGCAACGCGACGAGGGACATTAGAACTAGTTGGCATTCGTGCGTCTGTCCGTCCGTCCGTCGATCACACCTTGTGCATGCTTCTCCTCTGAATTCGTTTGACCGATTGGTCTAATATTTTGTATATATGTTTTCCCTGATGAGCAAAAGAACGTATATCATTTTTAGTTGGCCTCAACGAAGTCGAGAAAGAACTATTGTGGGTGTGGGCATTCACGTCCACGCTCATATCTCAGATACTGTAAGATATAGAACCATCTGTTCTTGCATGCAGATGTATCTTGAAGAGATCTTTACATCCACAGGAAATAAGGTCAATATGACCTACATGCTTCGGTGACTTTGGATAATGTTGTCATGTGGGTAAAAGTTCATATCTTGTATACTGTACTTTATTATGTAGAATCATAATCTCATGTATACAGCTGTAATTTGGACAGTAAGTCAGCACCCAAACAAAAGTAGGACACTACGATCTACATTTCATGCTTCTTGGTTAAAGTTTAAGACCGAGTTTATATCTAGGTTACTGTAGCACGTAGGGTCATCTAATCTTGCACATAGATGCATCTTGGAAAGTAGGTCAGCATCCAAGCAAAAGTATGTCACTTTGACCTACATTTCATGCTTCATTGACCTTGGTAAAATTTTAAGACCGAGTTAAAATCTAGGATACTTAGCACGTAGGGTCATCTAATCTTACATACAGATGCATCTTGGAGTAGGTCAGCATCCCAGCAAAAGAAGGTTACTTTGACGTACATTTCATGCTTCACTGACCTTGGTTAAAGTTTACAGCTGAGTTCAGATCCAGGATATTGCTGCACGTAAGGTAATCTAATCTTGCATAAAGATGCACCTTGGAGAGTAGTTCAGCATCCAAGTACAAGCAGGTCACTTTGTCCTCTATTTCATGCTTCACTGATCTTGGCTAAAGTTTACGACCAAGTTCATATCTATGATACTGTAGCACGTAGGGCCGTCTAACCTTGCATACAGATACGTTTTGGAGAGTAGGTCAGCATCCAAGCAAAAGTAGGTCACTTTGACCTACATTTCATGCTTTACTGACCTTGGTTAAAATTTACGACCGAGTTCATATCTAGGATACTGTAAATAGGGTCATCAAAACTTGCATACAGATGCATCTTAAAGAATACGCCAGCATACAAGCAAAAGTAGGTCACTTTGACCTACATTTCATGCTTCACTGTTCTTATATAGGATACTGTAGCACGTAGGGCCATCTAATCTTGCATACAGATACATCTTGGAAAGTAGGTCAGCATCCAAGCAAAAGTAGATCACTTTGATCTACATTTCATTCTTCACTGATCTTGGTTAAATGTTACGACCGAGTTTATATCTTGGATACTGTAGCAAGTAGGATCATCAAATCTTGCATGCAGATGCATCTTGAAGAGTAGGGCAGCATCCGAGCAAAAGTAGGTCACTTTGACCTACATTTAATGCTTCCCTGACCTTCGTTAAAGTTCACGGCTGAGTTCATATCTAGGATACTGTAGCACGTGGGGTCGTCTAATCTTGCATCCAGATGCAATTTGGAAAGTAGAACAGCATCCAGGCAAAAATAGATCACTTTGACCTGCATTTTAAGCTTGATATAACTTGGTTATACTTGCACTGGAGGTAGAAAAAGGCTATCTCTAATTTCAAGTGGGCAACGAGGCGAACTTAGTAATGGTAGATTACCCTCTGGTCATTTTGATTCTTGGACTTTTTCCAGATTTAACAGACTTTGTCATTTTTTCCTTATAGATATGTTATAGGCACCTTGTGCATGCTTCTACTCTGAAGTCCTTTGACCGATATTTGGTTTGTACGTTTGCCCCGATGAACAGAAGAACATATATCATTTTCATGATTATTCTTGGACTTTAGCCAGATTTAACATATTTTTGTCATTTGTTTGCCTTTAAATACAATGTGCCCTATCTTCCACTTAAAAGCTTATCCATTATTCCTTCATTAGATCAAACCACATTTTATGCCCTGCGGCGGTGGACACAAACTTATTATCTAGCAATGCTTTATATATACTTTTTATGATATTGTGCATAACTATAAAATCATATTCGATGATAGTTTTCCGATAGCTTAGGGAAAAGGATTGTTGTAACTATAAGGTATCATTTTTTTTACTAAATAATACTTACACATTTAAATTCCAGAATAGCATACCAGTCTGATACAATGTATATAACTTTTGATTTCATCATTTCAACTGAATCAAGGTTATACCAAGAGACAAACATTCACAATAGAACTGCCTTGTTTATTTTATTTATCTTGTACAAAATTGAATATTTTTGCTTATAGGAAAAGAATATTTTGAGGACACACCAAATTAAGATAATTACAATAATACAATGGGAAATATGTATATGTAGTTGTTCTTCCATTCTAAAATACTTCATATTAAAAATTAATCCAACAGTAATAGGAAGTTCCAAACAGTTTTAAATACATGCTATATGAAAGCCAGCATAATTGTTTTTAAAAGTTTGCAATTTTTTTTTTGCATATTAGTTAAATTTGTCATACAATTATTAATACATGAAATTTATTCTTTTCCAGATTTAAGCAACAATCATAAGTCATAATAGCAATATTTTTAAAGAAAATATATCAACACAAAAATATCAACATTCATCTTAATTATACTTGTAGTCTTAGGCATTTTAAAACAGGTTAACATTTTTAACATTACTGTATACTTATCAGTGAGTAAAAAGAGATACATTTGAATGTCCAGTCAGTGGTCAGTCAGCTGGTGAAATTATACCAGATACAACTTTGATACCAAGTAGCCAGTAGTCCTTTCTTTTTACGACCAAATATCCATGTCAGACACAATAAGGGGTAAATAAATATACATGAGATGACATACACAGTCTGTGTTTGTGTTTATCTGAATAGATCCCTGAAAACAAATTATCATTAAAATATCAATCGGGAGTATCTCGTGAGATACTTATGAATTATTGCCACCCAGTGGACGATTTATCAGCAAATGTTAGCATAAGCGGAAAACTTTGTTTAACAATAACAATGAAACAAGAATTGTCTAGAGGAGTGATTATTTGATTGAAATCAAACAGCGTTTTCCACCTTGTTCCTTTCAGCACCTTTCTATGTTTGCAATCCAAAGTCCAACAGGAATATCTTGTTACACGCTTTCAGGATTCATACAGATTTTTGATCCCCCCTCCAAAAAAACCCCAAAAAACCCAACTTTCAAGGTCCATAACTTAAATTCTAAAGGAGTTCTTCTTGGAATTGAACGACACTTTACACACTTTACGTGTTCTAAAACTAGAGGCTCCT
This sequence comes from Lithophaga antillarum, assembly GCA_028566495.1. Classification (NCBI taxonomy): domain Eukaryota; kingdom Metazoa; phylum Mollusca; class Bivalvia; order Mytilida; family Mytilidae; genus Lithophaga; species Lithophaga antillarum. The sequence continues at coordinate 9,988 of JAOXYI010028251.1, forward strand.
AGGAGCCTGTAATCACTCACCTGGTATCCATCTGCCCTAACTCCTTTGGAAATGGACTGTTGTTTGCACAAAAGTAACAATACTTAGTACCCACCTCACAAGAAACAGTTTTGCTGTATTGATTTTCACTGCTACAGTGGTAGATCTCAAGAAGACATTTTTTTACACTTCCAGTAGGGACCAATGTTAAGCTAAGTCCCGCTGGCGGCCATTTTGGATGATGGATCGACACTAAAGTAACAACATTCAATAAGGACTTTATAAGGAACATCTATGCTATGTTTGGTTTCAATCCATTCAGCGGTTTTGAAGAAGATTTTTTTAATGTATTTCCCATAGGGTCCTATGTTAAACTAAGTCCCCCACTGGCGGCCATCTTGGATGACAGATCGGCGCCAAATTAACACTACTTAGTCAGCACCTTGCAAGGAACATCTATCCAATGTTTGGTTATAATCCATTCAGCGGTTCTGAAGATTTTTTAATGAATTTCCCATAGCGTCCTATCTTAAACTAAGTCCCGTGCTGGCGGCCATCTTGCATGATGGATCAGCACCAAAGTAACAACACTTGGTCAGCACCTTGCAAAGAACATCTATGCTATGTTTGGTTTCAATCCATTCAGCGGTTCTGAAGAAGATTTTTTAAGGTGTTTCCCATAGGGTCCTATGTTAAACCAAGTCCCCCGCTGGCGGCCATCTCGGATGACGGATCGGCACCAAAGTAACAACACTTGGTCAGCACCTTGCAAGTAACATCTATACTATGTTTGGTTTCAATCCATTCAGCGTATCTGAAGAAGATCTTTTAATGTATTTCCCATAGGGTCCTATATTAAACTAAGTCCCCCGCTGGCGGCCATCTTGGATGACGGATCGGCACCAAAGTAACAACACTTGGTCAGCACCTTGCAAGAAACATCTATGCTATGTTTGGTTTCAATCCATTCAGCGGTTCTGAACAAGAAGATTTTTTAATGTATTTCCAATAGGGTCCTATGTTAAAATAAGTCCCCCGCTGGCGGCCATCTTGGATGACGGATCGGCACCAAAGTAACAACACTTGGTCAGCACCTCGCAAGGCACATCTCTGCTGTGTTTGGTTTCAATCCATTCAGCGGTTCTGAAGAAGAAGATTTTTTAATGTATTTCCCATAGGTTCCTATGTTAAACTAAGTTCCCCGCTGGCGGCCATCCTGGATGACTGATCGGCACCAAAGTAACAACACTTAGTAAGAACCTTATAGGGAACATCTATGCCACAATTGGTTTCAATCCATTCAGTGATTCTTGAGAAGAACATCAAAATGTGAAATGTAAACGGACGACGGACGCCAAATGATGCCAAAAGCTCAGATGGCCTTCGGCCAGGTGAGATAAATATAGTAAAACACTATTTCTTGTCATTATAAAGAGTCATTTACATATTTGTGATAAATATCAGTCAGAAAGTCTATGAATACATGTTATTCGCTTCAAAGGCGAGTACCAAGGTACACACCATTATATCCGTTTGTTATGATATATAGCATATAAAATTTTCACACAAACAGAAATTTTAATATGTTTTTTGGGTAGAAATAAAACTTTTAAAAATGAAGGGAAAAGTTTAATTCTACGCAGAATCAGTTCTCAGAAAAAACTAATGAAATTCTCTAGCATGCATTGATATTTTCTAGACTTGGCAACTCTTATAAATATAGGAAAGAATACTCAATTTCCGTTATTTAAAAAGTAATGTCTGAAATGCTTGCGGAAAGGTGGTTATGCTAGCAGGGCATTTTCCGGCCATCGCATATTCGAACAAAACCTGACTACTTTGTAAGTCAGAATATGTCTACTATACAGTTTCAGTATTATTTGTCATACAGGACATGATTTTATCACGTTATCATCCACTATGTAATGGTACCAGTTTTGAAATCTATTACTGAGGACTATTAAAAATCTTGGCAATGTGACGAAGCATCAGTAAACATAATCATCATTAATATTTTTACTAATCAGTTTCTTGAATGTCAAACAAAGGCATACATTAATATTCAAGAGCTTTCAGATAATTTACTCCTGTCTTAAAGACATGAAAATGAAAAAGCGGCAAGTTTTTTAGTTTTGAAAAATTAACATCTTTAAACATAATTACTATATTCTGCCAAACCAGTATTTGCTTTACAGTTAGTATCAAGATAATAAATGTTCAGTGGTAAAACAATATTTTGGTAGCCAATTATTCAGAATTAAAATATTAGAAGGGAAGGTTTGATCAAAAATTTAACTTTAATATTTTTCGCCATGTACCAAGTCTGTCACAATTTCTCTATTTTGAATTGTTTTTATTAAATTGAGTGGAAGGCATAAAAACCATGTATCATAGAATATTACACATGATAAAATAATAATATTGTAATTTCTCCTGGAAATATTAAAATTGAGGTTCCATCCATTTCTTTTCTTTCATAAAAGTAACATTTTCAGACAGATTGCCATATCATATGATTTTGAATTTAAATTGTCTGACGTGCATGTAATTTGTTGTTAAAAATGAGTACAAAGGATACTGTTACACGGTTATGGTCAAATCATTGAATATTATATTTTCTGGTATTAACATTGATTATCTTATTAATTCTTAAAAACGTAATTAAATACATATACAGACTCATTACGTTAAGTCATGTCTTTTCTGTGCTTTTTATGTAGTGTAGTATAAAATCTTTAATGAAGTGCTGCAGCAGATAATTGAATACAAAGGAAGCATGATTATCTGGTCAGTAGATATTAAGCAGCTTTAGCTAGCTTTCAGTAACCTCGAGCATTCATAAGACGGTACTTTCAGTCTTGTTTCTTTTTTTTTGTTTGTTTTGTTGCGTTTCTAGTACCGGTTTACTGCGTTAGTTGCTTTCCCTATACTGATTTTTACGGTGCGTTCTTTATTGTTTTTCTTGTTCTGACATTGACTTAGGAATGGGGAGGGTTGAATACTCACAAAACTAGTTTAACCCCGCCACATATATTTGTGTGCCTGTCCCAAGTCAGGAGCCTTTGTCAATGGCTGTCCTTGTGTCATTTTTTGTTGTTTGTTATTTGTTGACTTTGAATACTGTGGGTTTTTTTAGATACTTTGTTATCGTGCCTGAATTGTTTCACTACTTTTCACTTCAGGGGCCATTTAGAGCTTGCCATATAGCATGGGCGCCTGCCCATTGTTGAAGGCTTTACGGCGACCTCCGTATGTTTGTTTTTGGATCCGTTGTGTTGGGGTTGACAGATTATTTCAAAATATAATATTATTTCAAAAACTAATCAATCAAGGTTTTTGGAACGGAATGTATCATCCTTTCCTTTAAGAAATCCATAGGTAGATACCAAGACCTAATTAAAAAAATATTCTGTCTCGCCTTCACAGACAATACAAGATGGATAGATTATATATACATTTTTTTAAATATAGTTTGTATATATACACATGTACATTATTGTATATATCTTGTATTTATTCTTCTTGTATATATTTTTGTTCTGATGCTTTTTAGCCTGGTTTCCTTGACATATTACTGATATACCCGGATAGAGACTTCAGTCGGTTTGAATTGGTGTATTTACCGGAGTCTCGGAGAGATACGAGTTGATCGAGAACTTCGGAACTATATCGACTGTCATGTAAGTGGGAGGTCTGGCGCCGTAAAACATGTTCAACCACATAATTTTCTCAGAAAAATGCCTGTACCAAGTTGTTCTGTTGGTCTCTGTAATTAAACTTTTTTGGTTTTGTCGGTTTTTAATTGACTTTGAGGTATCCTTGACTTGGGGTAAATTTGTTATTTTCCTTCTTGCATACCAATAAATTTTCATTACTTCCCTTTAAAGTGGAATTTTGCCATTTTTTTCTCCATTTTTTACCCTTATATCTGGTACCCAAACGATATAATAAAAAATTTAATTCTTTATACAAGTACTACCTACTGTACAAAAATTTGCATGTGTGTTTATAAATATAAAATTCCAAAAAAAGTTTGAAAACCTGTATAGGGCATTTTCCATTGAAAAAATGTAAACTCAGTGACGGAAACAAAAGCGTTGTGGTGGATGTTTTGTACTTTTTGTGTACTTTATAAGGTATAAAAAGATGCAGTTAAGATGTCTAGATTATTTGCTTATATTTTGATTTTCATAGGTCAAAATAGGATCCTTCTGTTAATCACATAAATGTTTACCCCACTGTGTATTTCGAGGTAGGTTTCTTGTATATGAAAAAATGTTTGAGACAAATCACGTCCATATTAAAGAAAACCAATTACAATTCGACCTGACTTGTTTTTTCTCCTCCTTAGTACCTTAAAATAGTCATTAATAGCTATATTAGGATAATAAACACAAAGGCAAAATTGAGACAAACCCATATTGCCATATTGTATGGCTCCTGTTCGTTGTTCAAGGCTGTACGGCGACCTGTACATGATTGGTGTTGGATGCCGTTATGTTAGGGTTGCTGTCTCATTAACGTTTACCCCATATCCCCTTTATTTGTATCCAAAATTGCTTATGAAATGCAAAATTACACACAATTATATTTTCCATGTAAAAGATATTGGATTGAAGGAAATATTCATTCACATTAACTTATGCATCACTGTAATTGGTATCATTATTTCCTCCGTAATGCAACGTGAACTCTGTGAATATGAATAAAAGGAGATATGTGGTACACGTCAATGAGACAGCAACCCAAGCACAACGGATCCAAAAAATAGACATCTGGAGGTCGCCGTGCAGCCGTTAACAATGGGCAGGCGCTAATACTATATGTCAAGCTCTAAATGGCGCCTGAAGTGAAAAGTAGTGAAGTGAATTATATCTCGTGTAGTGTCTTATTCCTTCTGTAATGCCATTATAATCTCTAAATAGCATTGCAATTTAAAACGTTTAATTATCGTAACACGTTACATGTACATGTATAAAAGTAATTTATTTTCTTATTAAGTTCATTATAGGCCAGTTAATTTTAATTTTGAACAAATACAGTATAAAAAAATTTTCATTTTCTCATTTAAATAAGTGAAATGCATAACAAGTATTCTATTTTGAGGACAACATAATTAATATATTTTTCAATATTTTTAGAATATCCATTTCTTGGAATTGAATATTCGTCGAAACGTGTGTTTTTATTCGGACCCTGTATGTATTAAGTAATAGAGAATATAAGGTAAACAGTAGATCAGGGGCGAGTTCAATATTTTTTTCTTAAAATCTTCAGTTTATCCTGTGTTCTCTTACTTAATCCATTTCATATAGACAGATGTGGGATAAACGTCAATTAGACAGCAACCCAACAACATAAAATACACAAAAGATAGACATCTGAAGGTCACCCTACGGTGCTACATATTATTTATATTTATAATGAGAATTGATTTTTTCAACTAAAATTTTCACTGAAATTTAGCAAAGGAATGCAAGCAGAATGTATCATAATGCATTTTTTTCTGATTGATTCGTCCATCTGTCTATTCGTTCGTCCCTTGGATAAATCTGATTTGACTCATTACCGGCTTTGATTACTATCGAATGTGACCCATTAACGGCTTTGACAACTGAACAATGTGACGGATGCCGCATGTGGAGCAGCATATGCTAACCCTTCCGGAGCACCTGACGTCACTCCCGTTTTTCATGAGAGTTCATATTATCCAAGCTTTAGTTTTCAGTGTTGTTGTTTGTTTGTTTGCGTGTTTCCGTTGTCTTGATCGTTGTGTACGTCTGTGTTGGTCGGTTTTCGGTTGTCTCGGTCTTGTATTGTCTCTTTGGATTTTCGATTTTTGACTATCGCTTCTGTAATCTTCTAGATATTTTTATAAATCTTATCTACAAAATTTCTCATTTATTTATTACTGGATTTTTATTCCTCGCCATATGTAAACTGATAAATTTTGAAAGTACCAACAATGGCCTATTTGAGCCTTTTCTCCAAATTGGTATAGGAATTATTCATTAAGATTTTTTTTTATTAATAAGAGAACAAACACCCGAAAAATGATTTATCTTTCATTTAATATCTTAAATTTTCCTTTTCTCCATGGTGACGTTCCACTAACTCCGTCTCATGTATACGGTGTTTATATTTCTCAGTTTGTTAGTTTCGCCCGAATTTGCAGTTGCGTTTCGGACTTTAATTAACGTTATCTCTTTATTACTAATATATTGTTACATCAATGATTCTGTTACTACGAACTGCTGAAACGTGTACAAAGTTTTATTACAGGTACAAAGACTTATTGTTGAAATAACTGAACTTTCCTTAATTTAATAAGGAATGGTATATCACACCCGGATTTTTATGGTACCATTGTTTTCAAAGCACATACATTTAAATCGTGCATGTCCTTCCAAACTTGTTTCTTCAATAAATAAGTTAATTCATGAAGAATATAAACATTCTGTTGTAGTTTAATTACTTTATTTTATATTCTCTGGTCAAAATATTGACTCTCTGATCATATCCTTAAAACACTATTAAATTCTCATTTTACACAGTTAAATTATATTTTTCATTATTGGCATTGTACTAATCAGTTTCTTCTTACATAAAAATGTGACCGCGTCTGATAAAATGGGACCAGATGCGGCAAAATGTCAAAAGAATTATGACGTTGCAAAGACGACGTTGAAAACTGCACAATGCACGTACCTGCAATTTATTTTGTAAACGTAATTGTTGGTCAATCTGTACATAGGTTGGTATAGGTAAAATCCATTAGCATAACAAGAATATTTAAGGGGTTAATATAAATATTGTGAAATACGTGTTCTCTGTCACGCCCGCGTCTTTGTAAATAAAGCTGGGAACGTCTATAAATAGACCGAAAGTGAAAACGTTCTATACGCTAAAACATAACATACATATTTTTTTCTAATCCCTGTAAGACCTCATGTCTGAAATTTGTTTCTTTATTTTACCAAATCAAAACTAAGAGAACTATAATCCAATTCCTTTTTTTCTCTTTTTTTTGTGGGGGGGAGTATAATTTGCGGAAATGCTCCTCATTTCTACTTTTACTTTTCATACTTTCCAACATAATTCATTTTCTATTCGTGGTTTTATTTTTTTTTTCACTCTTTTATATTTTATTTCCAGATGTATACAATTTGTTTCCTTTGATTAAATATTTCTTTGGAGCTTCGAACATTCTTGATGAAGGTTAATCCAGAAAAGCGCTTCGGATGCAATAAAATTGGTATCAGTTTTATAACACATTTATTGCATTTTCAAACAGAGTAATGGCGATAATCCAAGACTTTCGAAATGAAATCCTGAACAAAGTCGCAGCAATAACAGAAATGCTTAAATGGTTCAAGCCATACAACCACATAAATGCCTGGGCTACAGCAATGAATCTGTGATTCTGTCAAAGTAAGAACTTTTTTTTCTCTACCGGAACAGGAACACGTATTTTCATACTTATTTGACGTACGTTTTCATTTCTAAGATATTGTACAAACTTAAGTGTTCAACCTGTTTCATATTTCATAAACTTCTGTCTGAATTTTCATGAAACATCGGCTTTGAATAGCGGATAATTCCGATCAGTAATAAAGAAATTAAAATTCATTACGATTAGAATCATTTGAATTCCACATGTTTGACGGAATTAAATTGTACTTACACTGGAAAAATAGCCAACAATATTGCTCAGCTCTACTAATCTGTGCTTTGAAAAATATATGGTTTATTTCCTGATATAAATAAACCAAGACGCAAACATTTAATTCGTGTTTTATTACAACAAAAATGGATCATTCTCTGACAACTATAACAATTATGTTGAAAAGGTGTCCCATTAGTATTACAGAAAAGCAGTAAAAGTTTGTTTGAATAAAATTTGAGATATTGTTGGTTAACGTTTATTTACATCTGATCCGATGGCTGTTTATTATATATTGTGCTAGGAAATTGGATTAAAAATGTTTTATAAATCTTGATTTTTACAGCCGCATATAGAATTATACACGTGACGGTAATGTCCCATCGTCTGAATAATTTTGAAATATAAAAATAAAACATTGTAAAAGAAAGATATTTAATTTTTCGTAAGTGCCAGTTAATAGCAACGTGTATAAAGAATAACGTACCCTAGCTTAAGCCTCATTTTATTAAGTATGTTACATCTTCAGTCTGCATCAAAAACTCTGTCCCATGAATTTTAAAGTTTACCGTCACGAAAAATAATTAATCCCTAAACATCAAGTATAAAAGTGATTTTGTGGCATCGGTTACGTCAATGTTTTCAGTGTAACATCACTAATATGCTAAAGTGAATACGATGACCTTATAATTAACAAAATTATACATGCACCTCATAAAATGTCAAAAAATACTCCCGTACCTTTATTTAATGTCTTTACCGAACGTCTCATGAAACCCTTGTTTTGCATGTTACACCAAAGGAATTTACCGTCACAATTTTTCTCTGCCGCAACAAAAAATGTCCTTACCGTCACAATATTTTCGTCTTTACCGTAACAATAACGTCCCCGTCACGCCACAAAGATGCGTTTTACCGTAAAACGTGTTTATTATTATACGTTATATTCAGTCTACGGCACTATTCTATTATCATATTGTTAATCTGAATTATTTATTATGACGAATATATACAGAAATGAAACATTAAGTAAATTTGCCTTAGCTATGATATAATAAGCATGTGCAAGTATTTTGGGGTTCAAATTTAAGATATTCGTGAGATTTTGTCAATCATTGTCATATGCAGATTGTGTTTAGAATGTGACTTGTTCATATTCACCAATATTTATTTATTCCCCGCATCAAGAAATGGGTTTACATGCTTTTTCATTTCGTGACGGTGATGACAAAGTCTTCTAACACATGGGAATTAAAGCTCAAAATCTAGTACAGATAGCTTGCCAAACACGATTTTCAATCACCCCAATGTTGAATAAATTGGACTATCTTAAAAAGAAATGATTTTGAGAAAAAAAACGGATATGGAGCAAAGCTATGAAGGCAGCCAAAATCACTTTAAGCAACGAATATAAAATGAATTAGACATTTTTATTTCTTCTAGAAAAAGATTGGTAAGATCGGTAATAGTTAAAGTTGTCAGAGGACCCAAATGTCATTATTTTTTTTATCCGATCCTAAACGAAAAATCATATAATTATGAAAGTACAAACTCATGCTGCATAAAGGTTTTTTTTTTTTTTTTGTATTCCGATTTTCTTATGCAAAAATCGAATAAAATGAAACTAATTCGTTGTTTTAGATATGCAAATGCTATATGCGCTATTTGAAGTTCACAGTTTCATGTGTGTGGGAATCGTAGAAAGTACTGAAAAGATACATATACGATAGTGTAATAAAAAGCCGTAGATCGACATTAGGACTGAAAAAAATGAAAATTCAGTGGCGAATTCAGGAGAAGAGTATTCCCTTACTCCGTATGGTGCAAAATTTATATTGAAAATGAATGGTAATCAGTGATCAGAACGGGACCAGCCGGTGGATCTCCTTTTCAAAGTTCTGTACCTGAATAGAAAAAGTAAGAATATGGGGTAGATGTGCATGGGACAATCTCCCATAACATATATGAAAGTAACCAATATCAAGGAACATCGCTTTTATTGCTGTTCTTCATCTTGACAGTTGCTGGAAGGCCTTCAACAATGACCAAATAACTCACAGCAAGGTCAAGACGGTCCCTACGTCCACTTAAGCGGTACTCTTGTCACTTAGATACTTTTTTGTAATTACAGATAAACTGCATCATCATTCACGGTCAATTTTTATTATGTTCCCAACACATTTTAAACAGTTAAAACTATTATATCGATTGATTGATTGATTAAAGGTTAAGCAAGTTAAGCATTCATTGCTAATTAAAATAGGCTTAAGTTGAAATAGGACGAGTCGAGGGTTTCGATTTCTCTATACATAGTGCAGTAACACCTATGCCCAACATAATTGTCACTGCAACTCTTGGAGACTGTTCTGAATGCTCCACCAACCTTATCCAACTAAATGAAGTAAGATATATGCTTCTTTGTGGTCAAGCTATTCTTAAAAAACCAGCTTTTAATTAACTGTATCATGTTGCTGAATCGAAAACACAACCGTTTTATATTTAATTGTTTATTTGCTAAATTATTTCGTGACTTCAGCACCCTTCGGTACGGTAAAGGGATGCGCACTCAGGATTTAAAAAAAAAATGGTTACCCTATGTCATCATGGGAGTACGCAGTGACGACGTATCGGGATGGAATGTTCTAGCTACATACTATTATTGTGTGCAAAAAAGATTCAGTTTCACTACAAATTCTCGACTTCCAAAGTTAAATGAAGGAACACAAGATAAACTTTATTACTTAGAAGACAAATTTAACATTGAATAGTTGCCAGACACAATCATGATATTGAATTAAGTTTAATATACCGAGCAAATGCAGTAGAACCGAACGATTTTTTTAAATTCCCGATGAAATAAAACCCAAGGTAGAATACAAGGGGTTCCTTCAAAATTAGAAAAGAAGGGATATGGTGTAAATGTCTATGACACAAAATCTCTACAAGTACATGGAAAAAATTAAAAGCAAAGGAATAGCGCTTTTATTGCTGTTCTTTATCTCAAAGTCACAGTGAAGCCTTCAACAGTGAGCTAAAGCTCGCACTCCACCGCAAATTCAAGATGGCCCCTAGCACCGGTTTGAGCGGAATTCTTTGCTGGATGTCGAAAACACTACATCTGTGTTGTTGAAGGGGTATATCAACAAATTACACAATATTGGAGGCGAAGCCATCAATAGTGTACATACGTGTTTTTACGGTTTTTTTTTTGTTTTTTTTTGTTTTGCTTTTTTAAAAACAACGGGCAGACAAATGCAAAGAGTTTTTATATGTGCCTTGAAGCAATAAGTTTATTGGAAACCACGTAACGAAAGCTGAATGTTACACACTTCTTGGAATTACATACCACTCTATGGAAAGTGCGGAACGACACGTATATGTATTCTTATTAACGCGACATTTTTTTCGTATTAATTGCTTGTGAAGCAGATGAAAAATTGGGGAAAACTCATTTATATAAACGAAATCGCACTATTCTCTATAAAAATGGACCGTAAATGTCCGAAATATGCCTCCAGACATTTCGCGACCAGTTTGTTTATGAAATGAATCACTGCTGCGAACAGACATTCGTAAATAAGTTTGCAACTCCCTCAGGCAAAGTTGATCTTAGACGGTTTTCGCTGTTCTGTTTAGTTCCTTTTTGGTTTTAATGCTCCCAAACGTTTTATATATTTGGCTTCCCAATATTTTTTTTCTCGAGCGTACCTGATGAAGGTTGTTCCAGAAACACCTGTCGTGCGCACTGAAATTGATATCATACGTTTATATACAGTTCAAAGACATTATTCATCCCGTTCAGTTTTACCCCCGAGGGTTTCCGGGGTATAGAAATAGGACCCAGGTTCTCCACCTAGCGGGGTACAACCCCTCCTAAAAGGAATGTTCGCCGGTTGTGCGGGATCATAAATACACAACCAACGTCCGTCGGATGGGGACGTAAAATCCGAGGTCCC
>JAOXYI010028252.1:0-13307 GCA_028566495.1 Lithophaga antillarum
TTACAGGATAAAGGAGATCTAGGAATTTATTCTTTAATGTTTAAAAAATTTTCTATAAAAAATAAAATCTTTAGTCATGGACAGCTTAGGTCTTAACTTGCTAAATATATTTTACTATATGTGGCTAAAAGGGTCAAAAACTGAAAATATATGGCTAAATATAACTATTTAATAAAAAGACTTAGCTTTGGATTACTGATATGCAAATAGCTCCGAACTGATCGTGCATTTTCTGATAATCCAATAGTATGTATGTAGATACTCTTCAGAAACTGGTGTGAATTCTGCTTCCGAATATTTCTCAGCTATAAGTGATGATAATATTATATATATTTAGGTCACTAATGCAACATGGGAATATATGAATGTTAACAATTTAATAAATTTCAAGGACTCAAATCAGAGTTGAATCCAGGCGAAGTGGTGTGTGACAGTGGTGTTCAGCTAGTTGTCATGACTCAGCAACTTTAACCATTCGGTTTATGTAACATTTGGAAAATGTTTACTACTAAGGTTAGATTAAGTATTCTTTCCACGGTTAAAGACGACGTTTAAAGTGAAAAAGGATAATAGCAAATAATTCAAAGATTTCATTCTTTATTTCTATAAGTTTGATTGGTATAGAGTATTTTATTATTTTACAGGTAGAAAATTGTTGGACGCCTTTCAACAGCGCGCACCGAAAAAATTTTCCATGCAGCAATAGATTGAAAAGGGATTAATATGGTATCAAAAAAGTTTGTAACACCTGTTTACTTTTCCTTGCAGTCTACATTTAAGAAATGTATTCTTGTTTTATCTTCATGTAAAACGTTTTATAGCTTATGCATCTATATTTATTTCCTAATGGGTTGAACAAATTACGCTATTCAACTTACTTAAATAGCGTGCATGTATCAATAAAATATATTTCATACTTACCGAAATCCTTACTAGTTATCACTGAAATGATGAAAAGCAGACATTTAGTGATTTATTTTTAAAATGGATTCTATGCTAAAACATATTGCCAACTCCAAAACATCTTCATATAATCGGTATTTCATTCAAATTAATTTATTTATGATTTGCGCTGGTTAACCACATGCTTACCTGGAACAGTTTTCTCAAACAATAATAATTTGGTCCAACATTTACTGACAAAAATATAGAAGTAATAGCAGTTATAGAAACAATTATATATATTTGTCATACATTATACTTCTAATGTAATATGCACTAGTTATGAGTTACCCTCCCCAGTGTTTATTCACCCATGTACAACTATATAACCCAACAAGAAAACGAATACTAAATATGACTAAAGCAGTAGGCAATAAAAGATAATTACCAGATTTTGATTAGAAATGTGCATGGTTTAATCCCACGAAATTCAAATGAACATCAAATTTAAACTGTAATTGCTAGACACGGATTCTGTATGGATAAAATTTTATAGTGGAACAATTTAAAAAAATCAGAACTTTGTAGATTTCTACTGTGCTCAGCCAGTTAGCTGAAGTGAACAATTTCTATTTGGCGTCCGTCATCATTAATCATTTTTTATATTATGTTAATAAGCAAACTTGTAGCATTTGACACTGTGACATTTTAAGTATTGAAATGCTTAATTTCATGTTAATATTAACTTCAAACAACTAATTTTAATTATCACCAGAATATATATAGAAATTTCAAATCTTATATATTCATTATAGTACTACAGAATTCTCAATTGTTACATATATTTTTAGTAGTGTTTAAAACCCACATGTAAATAGCTTTTATATGATTTTATATAAATAGAATATAAAGTGGTCGGATAAAGAATAAATTTTGATATATATATATAAACAAGCTTCTCTTAAGGTTTAACCCCACAGACATGATATATTCTTTTTCTCTTCTTTTTTCTATTTGTTCTCTTAGTGTATTTCTATGTGTGAGCAGTATGTCTACATAATAGTCTTTACCTACTTATTAAATGTAAAAAGTGCCTTTATACTTAATTTTTCTTCAGATTTTTTCTTTTCAAAAAGTCAAGTTAAATTTTCGAACTGGCCAGTTTATTCTTTTATATTTATCACAAGTTGTACCAAACTATACGTCTGTAAATTTATGTTACAGATTGCAGTTTTCATAGTTTTGTCCAGTTTTATTTTTTCTTATGGTATATGTTGATTCTTGAATTTAATATTATTGTATTAGCCATTTATTTTCAGTCAAATAGACAAGATTTAAATTGGAATGCCAACAGTTTTAGCAGATTTTCTGACAAGACGTTGTCAAAAATAACGTTGGTACCTTACAAAAATTCACCGTTTATCAGCTGACACGCTGTTTTCCGATATATGAAGATGTCATCCGCTGAACGAATACATTGTAAGCTGAATATACTACTAATGTTTGGAAGAATTTCCATACCACTCTCACTAAAATGACAGAACACTTCCTTTCACATCTTTATTTGCTACAAGCGGTATTTCGGTCTGCGGTATCCCCGAGACAGGTTTTAACAAAATTTCGTTCTCTAAATATATTTTCGTTTCCTTTTAAAAATTTTGAAAGTACAAAAGGCAATTAAGAACATAAAGTACTGTGTAATCAGGAAGTAAAAATAACAGATTTTAATCACTGACACTGTATCTATTGACATCTTTTTTTTCTGACTTATTTTACACTGAATATCCTACAACTATTTTTGTAACGATATAGAAGATCGAAACCATATTATTATCACAAGGGCTGGTCAACACTTCTTTTTCGACGAGTTTTTTATTTATCAGAGAAGTTTAACTGTTAATAAAAGGTTAGCGTCGATGTAAGTACTTTTAAAGAAATTTATGTAATTTAGTGCAAAGAAAGGAAATGAAGATCACGATTACACAAATTGTTGAATCTTGAACGTAGTTTTAATTGGTGAGGACTTTTAAACGGAATTAGGTGGTCTATCTACTATTGATCACTAGCGTGTCAACACTGGGGTTGTGATTCGAGCATTGCTTGTGTCGAGTGTGCTCGACTCCAACCTTAATCGATAGGGATTGCCAGATTTCCTGCCAAAAGTCGGGGATTATTAATGGGTACTTCGACTCCCCCCAAAAAAAACAAAAAAATGGATGCCGAAATGTAGCTGAAAAGTAAGCGTAAACCTCATTCAAACAACCAAATTAACTGAATTTAAATATATGGCGCTGATTGTTGTTGTTGCAGGCTTATTGTTAATTGCCGAAGGTGTAATATTCTGTGTGGACACTCAGACTTCTTGCACAACTAAAACTTGCCTCTACGATACAGCTGGAAAAACGGTGCAAATCCTGATAAACATTTTTCAACATAATGTCACATACACATCAATGCACTATAAGCGCATTTCAACAATTAAAAACTCATCAGTGGTGCTCGAAATCAAAGTTTTGAAATCCAAACAGGTATTACATTGTATCATCGTTGAAAATCTAAAGCTATTTTTACCAAGTTAAAGTTTCCAATAAAATGTTTTTATGAAATCATTTTCTGTTAACACGTCATAGGTTTTTGTACGTTATTAAAGATGTTGAGTTTTTTGCAAAATGTGATATCACTGCCGGTGGCGTATGTCATATCAAATAAGTGTATCGCAAATAGCGTTCAATTCTATAATAATGCATATATATATATTGATAAAACATACTTTTAAAACTGAAATATAACTCTCTCCTCTGATATTTAACAAGCAACAAGTCCAGTTATGGAAATATGGGTTGGGCGGATTGAGTTTATCATCACTTTCAGCTGTTTTTGCAGTTATATCGTGACTACCAGACTTATCTCAGGATGGAAAGCCTCGACAGCTTTATCCAGCTGACCAAGAAACCCCCATCTTGGGTAGGTATCTGGAATTTTTTACACGTGAAGTGTATCGAGCGGAGCTCCAAATCAGACAGTGGTGTCAGGCTACAGACAGTGAGAGTTACCGACCTAAACCACTTGGTCATCCAGTCCCTAATGATGGAAATGTACACAACGTTTTAAAGAAATGGTTCAAACATTGTAACTTTCACAGTTATAATACGTGCATTGCAAGAAAACACAAATACAAACACACACAAAAATGAAATGAAACGACAACAACAAAAGATCGGAAAACACGAACTGTCAGTCAAAGGCAGAAATAAGTACGGGTGCATCGATGGATTCATGATATAATGGCAGTGGCCCATTTGTAATACATAAACAATCATATATTTTACACTTTGATGTATTTAATGTCTATACCGATTACTCACTCTGGTTTGATCCTTAAGTATGGCTTCAAAATACAGTCGAAAGTATCAGGGCACATTAAAATTACGGGAATACATGAACATAAACAAAAACTGCTAAATGTTTGTCACTTCTGATTAAGTCCTTAACGAAGGTCATAATTTTAGGTTTGGACATAAAAGTGACAGAAATCCAGGAATAAGTTTTTCGAGAAATTGTACCAACATATCTCTGCGATGAAGTTACTGGATCTACAAATGTAGTGAAATATCAGAGATTGTACTATAAAGTATATGATGTCATTTACAGCGAAAAGCGTTATAGACATATAAGGAAGTAAATAGGTTGGTTTGTGTTGTTGGGATCTATCGTTACTTTCAGCATTTTTCATCTATATCGTGACTACCCGAGTTACTAGAACAGGAAGACCTTGACAGCTCAGCTATCCACCTGTCAGGTTAAACTGCCGACCCTGGGTAGGTCTTTGGAAACCTTAAAATGAATCCAGGCCCCTTAGCGGAAGTAAGGCAGAAGAATTGGTTCAACCAGGAAGTAATATGAATGTGATGATTTGTTCTGAGAAATTTCCAGTAAATGACTCTTTAAGAACAAATACAATAAAGCTTTGATTTTTTATATATACCAATCTTAACTTTTGCTGCATTTTTTATTCTGGATTTTATTGTCGAGTCCTTTCACCCACGAAATCTAAATAAATGTTTGATATAGAAAATATAATCATAAACCAGGTGTTGAACATGATCCCTCTTAAGAAATCTCTAGTTATAAAAAAGCATTCTATTTTTCATTCGCCTTATTTATTATCAGAAAATAAAACATAATTGATTTGACGGTATCTTTCCATTTCGAACCTTAACCCCATATAGCTACAATTTATTTAAACTTTCCAAGATAACTCGGGAGAGTCGAACTACATGAAAAATCCTGTACTTTTTTGCTTTATATTTTTAATGAAACTAAACTACTGATTTCGTAGTTTACAACTGAACTGTGTGTAGTGCGATCAACCAATCAAAAACGAATTGTAGGATCTGTCAGCCGTCATAAAAATCGATTACTATCGGATGAGTATTTATATTCGTCAATTATTGACGAATGAGATAAGTTGTTGTCTGGCCGATATGTGACATGAAACTGAATGATCGGTGAATGATCAATGAGTGGCAGTTGACGACTTATCGCTGATCAGTCGTTCCTACTAGTGCAAATATTGCAGTTGTAAGTTGTCTTAAAAATGATGGAACAACTGGTCAAACAGTAAAATAATTTCAAACTGTTACAATGGTAAACTGCATGGCCAGTTGCAAGCAGAAATACTTCGAAAGCAAATCACGTATGAAATGATTTGAAGTTTTTTAAAAATTACATAATTACGCTTTCTGTCAGAGGCAAACATTAAGCACTCATGCGATGCTACTGATCAATTTAGAAACCTATTATTCCATTCCGACGTACATGCCGGGTCCAACGTATTTGGCTATTCTCTTGACATTGGGTACAAATGTCACGATGTCGTCTCCAGATCTGGATCATTCAAGATTAATACCATCCAGAGTAACATCAGTAGACAAAACGGAAATATGAGAACGGTTGGACTCAATGATAGCACTTTTGAGCCACGCTAACTCGGAAAAGTGACATTAGATGAATATCAATGTCAAGCATTCAATCACAATTGTTTCTTTCCTCTCTCCCTCTCTCTCTCTCTCTCTCTCTCTCTCTCTTTAACAGCAACACGTTGAAGTTGAATGTTTCTGAGCGGACGGTTTGCACTCGAAGACCAAATGCATAGATTGGACATACGAAGTTCCAAACAAATCCGTATAGTGTGATCAGGTGCATCGACTGGTATCATTTGTTCACAAGGAATTCCACCACTGAATTTTAAAATAGACAGATATTCTTCTAAGAGAATTAAAAAGACTCTGTGTTATCTATCTATATTATCCAATCTGAGAATATGGTTGAAATAGTACCCGCTGGACGTTAAACAATCGATCAATCAATCTAATCTGAGAATATATGCGGTTACATGTGTATTATTTTATGCCAGTCGAAAAATTCGCGTCAGGTTCAACCTGATGGATTTATAATATAAAGCTGTTGTTTTAGAAATAATGCCATGGTCTGTTTAATTAGCAAGCAGAATCATCTCACAGTGTAAAAAAAATACACAGTTAACAGAATACAGCCATTATATGAAATCTAAGTTTGCAAGAGTTATCCTTCTATAATGTTTTCCGTCTCTCATGATAACTGAGATAATAAAAATCTCACACAAAACTAATAACAAAGACATTGAAAGAATATCCATCACTGAAACTCCCGTTATTTTCGCAATGTGCCATCTAACCACAAAGTGATGAAAAATGAGTCAAAGACAATAACATATGGATCTAGATCGAATTCATTATTATTATATACTACAGCGTGTCTGACAAAGCATTCAAAAAATGCAAGGTAACCAAATAAAAATTCGACAACCCATTGAAAGTGTATAATAGAGACTCTTAATCACCCCGAGATAACTCTCAAACATCTAAGCAACTTTACTACCAATAAAATAGCACGAATACATTATGCTAAAGGTGAATTTAAAAAACCCAAAAAATTATCACCACTTAAAAGGGCAAAATCTATTTCCTTTATTAACTCGACGGAAATATATGCCCAAAACTGAAACTTTTCGAGTAAGCCTAATTTTCACACATCCATAACTTTCACTGTACTGTATATATTATTGAAGTATTCGTTCGAAGAAAATATGTTAAAGGTCATAATGGAGTTAATAATTCACTTATGGGAAAAAAATTCTAGAACAAATTCAATAATAAATAAATACTTTATGTCAAAATATCAACAAATATAATTTCTTTAGAACAGTATTCTACACCATTTCTATAAAGCTATACCTTGAGATCAGCGGACTACAACAGAAGCCACAGACGATTTCAGTCGGTTACCTACAGATGTGTCTGTTAAGACTGCCGCCTGCTGTCACCGGCTGTCACATAGCGCACAATAGCACTTTCTTACAATTTTACTTTAAACTGGGATGATTTACACCGAAAAATCAGACTTAAATCTTCTACAGTTTGTTCTGAAAGTGCCTTTGCCAAGGTACATGTAGTATTAGACAAAATCATCTTTTGTACCAGGATTCTTTTCTTTTTGTCATATCCTAAACGTTTTGTTCCCTTAACCTGCGCAATTTTTCTTGATTTTCCGTCTGGGTGTGTTTTTTAGTAGATAATTTGTCATCTAATAACAGTTTCAAAACGCAGGAAAATGATATTTTCTTCTTATTTACAAATTTTATTCAGAAGCACGCCAATAGAAATCCAATACTCATCAAAACTACCTACACTTTACCTAATATAATACTGAATCTTAAGATTCTAAGTTCAATTGTAAATTCGTGACCACTTATGTATCATAAAAAATCTGTAAAGGAATTTTCCTACATTTGGATCTATATAAGGGACATCAGTACATGATAGTTAACTAACAGTCCTTCGTATCGGAATGAGAAATCACCAGAGTAAACGAAAACAGACGTGTACATCTTCAACAACGACAAGAATATCAGGAGCAATTTGATGAAAACGTAACAAGTAAGTCCTTAAGTGGTTCCCTGCTTCAGTTCTTATTCAAAAGCATATATTGGGTTGATCATTTGAACATTTTTTACTGATTAGTAAATGCACTATATAGAGTTTGTTTGGTATTTTTTACAATAAATCATGTATGCCTATTTTATTTTGCTATGTATTATGAGCCCATTATATATTACATGTATAAACTCTAAGTACAGCTATTTTCGGGAAAAAGCACTTTTAATCATACGAAATAAAGCGCTAAGTATTTTTGTTACGTATGCCTCGCTAACAAAAGCTCACTATATGTGGGCAACATGTTCTTTTTAAAGTATAATATCTAACTGCTGTCTTGAGCAGGATATATTTACGCAGTAATTCACTGTAAAAGCAGCAAAATTATTGACTGGAGTCAACTAAACCAATACAGATAATTTTGAATTTGAATTTTTTTGAAGCCGATAATCGTAAATGATTGACCATGTCATACTGTTTTTACCAGTAAAAATGGGCAATACAAACTTACCTTTGACTTCATCTGTTTATTTTTTCTTGTATGTAATTGTCGTTTCCTTAATATGTGATATTTAAGATTCTTATTATTCGTTTCCTGAATTGTATTAGAACCCATTAAGAGCCTGGAAATAAGATAATTCACATTAAATTTTATGCATTTTGAAATTCGTGATAATAAATTGTGAATTTCAGTAAAACATAGTAAAACATATATATTTATTTTAATTTGTTAATTCGTTATTTATAATTGTAATGGCTTTTAACTTCTTATCGCGGCTTTTATTAAACTACGGATTTTTATAAACTTTGTGTTGGTGGAAATGCAGTAACACGTGATATATTTTCTAATTATAAATTCGTTATAATTCCTTTTAACTTGAAATCACGCCTTCGACATGCTGCATAATGGACTACAATTTATCAACGACGAAATCCGTACTTCATTACATGAATTACGGGAGATATTTTTGTGTTTGTCACTGGAAAATTTAAAAGACGATAACTCTCAGACTCTGTGATTTAATTGTTCATTGTCGGAACATATTTAAGCTTGCGGTCACTGTAAATTTCGCTCTCGTTCGGTTTGAATTCATGGTACTTAGAAATATTTTGATTTACAGTGGTAATTAAGTCACAACAACGATCTTCCATACCAAAATTTAAGTCTTTATCAATAATCAGCATTCATTCGCTTACAACGCAAGAAAATGTTTTCACAACATTCGATACCGTGTAGTTGTGGATATTTTTATAATAGCATTTGTGAAAATTTAAGTTTTCAACAATTAAATATATTATATAAATTTATAAATAAGCAAACTAATCAATTATTTAAAAAAAATATTAAAGTACTCAAAAATAAAAATTATGGTAGATATAAAACCACATTGTATCTACTGTGGACCGTTTTCACTTTTAAACTCTAACCTAAGAACTAATTCATAATGGCAGGATGTGGGTTAACGTAAGCGAGACAAAAATCCCATAAATATTAAAGATAAAACTAAACACATTAGCAGCACTTTGTTTGATGTTCTTTATTCTGAAGTCATCGTAATAACTACAATAAATTAGCGACACCTCACGACTTACATATTTAATCGTTAAGTCTCCAAATTTTAAAGTTCTCGCCAAGGCTCGAACTTTAAAATTTGGAGATTTAACGATCTCGAGTGGAGAAATTCAATAATCAACAAGCAACAATTTAAGATTCTATATATCTCACACACAAGTATCCATAGATTTATATAAAGAGTATATAACTCAAGTAAGGAAACCCAAAACCTTTATTTAATCCAAAGAAAGGATATGGATCTAAGTAAACATGACACAAACATTAAAAAATAAATCGAAGGAAAAACAAGTGTAGGTACAGTGTTTTGGTTGTTGTTCTTTTTCTTGAAGTCATTTCGTCAAAATGAAAGTACCTTCGGTAGTCAAAAAATAGTTGAAGTATATTATTTTAAGCGGGTTATCCACGCATTTGTAAAGTAAATATTTATAAAGGAGAATCTTGATTTTCATTGACTACTTGTTATTTTTCTCAAGTTGAAGTTTCGACTGATGAGTTTTGTCCTTTTTTTAATGTTAGATATCGCATCTTCATATTTCCAGTTAATATAAGACAGTGTGTTAGTTTATAGCATTAAAAAACCCATGTTTTTAGTACAACCTTACTACTATTGTCAGGGTTTATTTTAAAAAAACAAATATTTTAGGTATGGACAGAAACGCACCTCAAAGTCAAGAATCAATTTCTCTGAAATTATATCAGTATCTGTGTGATAAAGTTGTGGGATCTATAAACGTTGTGAAGTACAGAAGATTGTACTATAAAGTATTTGATGACATTCACACCTCAAAACTTGGTGGTACATTTATAAGTAGTGGTAGTAGGGCTGAAGGATTGGACCTTCCAGGAACTGATTTAGATATAATGGTTTGTGACGAAGGGTTTTCAGTAACCGACTCAAAAAGTACAAATCATGCAGATATGATGTGTAATGAAGTTAATGGAGAGTGACAATACTCAACCTGGATTTGTTCACATTGTACTACAAGTGCCAGTAAATGTAAATCACTGTCATAAATATAATCTAGTATTTGTTCAGACAATTCACGGATGTTTGTTCTCCAGTAAAGGATTTAAACTAGCATTCCAAAATTTAACCAGTCAGATGAAACATCCATTTCTCAAAGAAAATACCAACATTCATGGACCTTGTTTATCACCAGACGACGAGAGTGTAGATATTGCATTCTGTTTGCGTTGTAGCACATGGCCTCATGTTGCTCAATATTGGTTATCAAGAAGCAGATTACATCACTGGCCACCTGCAGAACTAATTAACAAGATTATTAATCATGGAGTTTTGTTGGTACCCATTGGCAGCAAATCAACAGGAGAAGACAATCCTCTAGAATGGCGAATCTCGTTTTCTGAACCTGAAAAACTATTGATATATACATTTAATCACACGCAGCTTCTTTGTTACGCTTTACTGAAATTAGTACTGAAATAAGTCATAAATAAAGAAGAAAGCGTAAAGAATCTTTTGTGTTCATACTATTTAAAAACTGCAATGTTCTGGCTGTCCGAAGAACTTGATGTTAAATCATGGAAGCCAAGTAATTTACTGGACTGCTTTTGGAACTGTATACAACGTCTTCTTTACTGGATACATTGTAATTACCTGCCAAACTATTTCATCCCAGAACATAACATGATTGACGGTAAAATTAACGAACGAGATCGAGTGAAGCTTGTATTCGTTATAGAACGCTTACAAAATATGGGATTGAAAGGCATTATACACTGTGAATCTCTTCGGGAATTCCTGAAAAGTGATGTGCCTAAAATAACTAGATTATTGTCTAGCCAGAGCCTTGACTATGTTGACTATAACAAGACTTTTCTTAATATGATTTTAGAAAGGGGGCTGTACAGCGTTTCCGACATTTATTTACTCGATCCAGTTTCGGCTGCATATAGGTTGATAAAGTGTTTAAGGAGAAGTTTTTGCAATAAACAGTTAATTACCAAACACTGCAAAAATTTGTACGGATATTACTTTGCATTTCACAGTTTACATATGGCAATTGTATATGGCAATATGCATGACATTCCAGCAAGTGCAAAAACCAACAAATTAATGTATACACGATATCGTAGATGTCTTCATCATCTCTTAATTGGTACAAACGTTGATGCTGCCAGTGGGTGGATAATGTTAGCGCTCTTGTTTTACTGTACTAATCAATATTTTAAGTCTATCGAAGTCTTAGATCATACATCGTAGGTATTTTTACTCCATAAAATGTCAAGTGTTAAACCTTTTTATTTCCAGAACTTCAGAGAAGTGAATGGTACTTTTTGAAGATATTCATTTTTCAAACGCTTAAGAACTGAAGTTATGCACCGTGAGATAAGTTTTGATGTAGTCAATGACGTCAGTACACTTTTTAACAACAAAGAAGCTGCAAGCTTTAGCGAGAAGTATGGATGGTATATAACAGGGTCACATTCAGTTTTGACCTATTATCTCCGCTTTCTATGTTATCGTAATCAACACCACTACGCCGAATGTATCAAATGTCAACGAAGCTTAAAACATGCAATTGAAAATGATCATTTAGATAACAACAACTCTCATCTTCCTGTTTTTTACGCTTATTTAATGATCGCGTCTGAAGAGGTAAATGATGAAGAAACTGCATTTAACTGTGTTCGTAAACTTAAGCGCTTAGGTTATTCCCGGATAAAAAAAAATCTAGACTTATATTAAAATATGCAAACTGATAGAACCATTGAGAGTAATGATTTACCATATATCACAGTTACAAACTTTTTTTGCAAAACTTTTATTTATCTTTTAACTTATTTTGATTTCGTAAAATCATACATCTATTAAAACCAATGATTCCCCTTTTACACCAAAACATATTGACCCCACGCTATCAAGTTTCAAATATTTGACATTTGTATTGTTGGGAATCTTTTCTATTTCAAGGAATATTTAAACCTTCTATGCAGTTTCGGTTATCAGAAAGGAACTAACAAGAATTATCTCCCTTTGCTGGAGTTGTTAAACAAAGAAGATAGCAGATTTGGCCAAGGGAGGTAACCGAAGAGAGCAAATAAGGCCTTTGCTAATTAACTTGCAAATAGTAACAATTTATTCATGTTTAGAAAATTTATTCCTATAACCAAGATTGTAAAAAAATATATAAAGAATTGTATTTATTACCCCAACCCCCTTCCCCCCTCCTGAAACAGCATTATTGACTGTCAAACGTAGGTCTACTACTGTCTGAATGTCCCTCCTTGTCGTCTCGGAAATATCTTTCAAGATTTACCGCCATTTAATTCAAAATAGATAGAATGATTGAGTGAGTAGTTACAAACAAACTTAAAAAAATAATAGCATGTTTAGAATATTCCTGTTTCGCTTCCCATTCCCTATGATTCCCTGCAGTGACGGCATCATCTCTACACCAGCAGATAGTACGCAGTACCTGAAGGGACATAGCCAATTGCTAAATGGTTATTGTGGATTATAAATTGCTAATTGCTTAAAGCTCAACGCTAATACTGATTGCCAATTGAGAAACCCTTGTCATTGCTAATGCTGATGCGAAATACAGATGCTAAATGCTAATTGGGACATGCTCTTTGCTGTGAGGGAAAGTCATTGCCAAACCTGATTGTCGATTGTCAATTGCTAAATGGTCAAGGCTTAATGCTATGCTACTGCTCACTTCCAGTTGTGAAACACTTGGCACTGCCATTGCTCATGATAGTTGCTAATGCTCATGCGAAATGCCCCCGAGGGTTTCCGGGGTATAGAAATAGGACCCAGGTTCTCCACCTTGCGGGTACAACCCCTCCTAAACGGAATGTCCGCCGGTTGTGCGGGATCATAAATACACAACCAACGTCCGTCGGATGGG
>JAOXYI010028362.1:0-13305 GCA_028566495.1 Lithophaga antillarum
CCTATTATATGGTGGAAAAAAATAGGGTAGGTAGGTAGGAATTTTTTTTTTTATTTTAAGTCTTTTTTTTACATAGAGTATATAGAGGAGACATTGTGACTTTAACAATGCTTGTTGAAAAATGGCCAAAAAAACTTTAGGGTAGGGGCTCAAAATTAGGATAGGTAGAGATACCGGAACCACAACTATCTTTTTTCGGTCTAAATATAATGAACAGGAATTTCTCATTTCAACTGAAATGGTGGTGAAATAAATGGATTTAAAATTTAATATTCTTTGGAGTACCCTAAAACAGTCAGTAGTCCTATTCAAAGACAATTTATCGTAGAAATAAACATTTTCGATGACGTGAAACCTATACATTGTCGTGAACGTATCATGATCAAATTTATTTGAAGACACCTCTTTAAAAACCAAATGTAATAAACATGGTAAAAAATCTTAGTGGAAAAATCTTTCCAGACAAATAGTTTTTAACAAACTGCGATTGAAACAACAGCACTGAAAAAGTGACAAAAGAGAAAAAATGTTAACTAGTAATTACCTAAAAATTATGACTGGAAAAATTTATAGTCTATATCTCATGCACTTTTTTTATTGGTATATTTTATTAAATTTATATTAACAGTTTGATACTGAGTTTCTGGAGAGAAAAACTGATTTTGTCCAATTTGCCAGGCATCCATGCTATTCCATCAGGCAAATGCATTTTACCTCAGGTAGACAGTACCATTGTTACCTTTATATTTTTGGCAAAAAGTTATTTGATAAATCATATCCACAAAATATTACTAACGTTATAAATCTAAAAGTGTAAGTTCAAATTCTTTTTATTGTAGAGGTTGAAAATTAACTAGAGGATTCCAGAGCAGACTTTCGTGACATTTTATTCACTTTTAATTTGGATTTTTTTTTTTTTTTTTGAGGTGGAGCAGGAATAAGGAATTTGATTTTTTTTTTTTTTGAAGTTCTTGCATGTGTATATAGAGACGTAGGTTGCTTTGGACCTTTAACCTGTTGACTGGAAGTTAATTTACCTGAACTCGGTAACCGGAAGCGTAATTGTCTGCTCTGTAGACAAAATAGTATTTCTTGGAACTTCTTCCACCAATAATTCTTCATCTTTCTTCTCTACTTTTTTGTTTTTCTTGTGCTTCTTGTCTTGTTTTTTCTGTCTTGAGTTTCTCTCATTATAAACTGGTCTACGTTTCGACGGGGACAAACGTGACTCGTATTCGGATTTTGCTGAAAAAGATGATCATAATCTCAGGAGTAAAGTTCGACTTGCGAAAAGATGGTTCATTGATTGGTTAAAAGCGGGAGCCACTAGTAAAATGGTGCCTTGTATTGCGAACGATTTCATGATCTACTACTTAGGCGATAACTGTACTGTATTTGAATACTTGTCAACGTCAATAGTCGATATCGAGTTTTCTGGCGACGTGGTAGGGGATCCAGAAAACGGATATTTGCGACAGTAACATCTAAGATTTAAGGAGCCCCAGAAGGAACACACTAAGAAAAAAATATATATCGTTATCTCGATTTATTATATCGTGATCTCGATTTATCATTTCGAGATCTCGATATATTATATCGTTATCTCGATTTATTTTCCGAGATCTCGATTTCTTATATCGTTATCTCGATTTATTATTCTGAGATCTCGATTTATTTTCCCGTTATCTCGATTTATTATTCCATTATCTCGATTCATTATATCGTTATCTTGATTTATCGTATTTCCCTATGCCTATCTCACCCTGCTCAGCCGTTCAATATTTTTCATATCACGGCTTTGTGACGTTAAAAATGTTTGACCCGACGTTGGTAAGTTTTGGCCCTAACTTATCACTGACGTCATAATGTTTGACCCGACGTTGATAAGTTCTGACCCGGACTTATCACGTATAATTCCGGTTAGCTTGGAAAACATAGAAACGCTGTCGTTTTGATCAAGAAAAACACTCTAAAACAATACGATAAATCAATTATCAGGTTTTCTGAATATAGATATTGTAAAATATCAGCTGCTCGACACAATATGAAGCTTTTTAGCTCGTTTGCTGCGCTCACTTGCCTAAGAAGCTTTATATTGTAACTCACAGCTGATATTTTATGATATCAGTATGCAGAAAACCTGATAATATATACTTATTAGTCTTGTTTTTGCAAGGAATGACAACTCTAATAAGAAAAAGCCCAGGAAATATTGATCATATTACGCTTCAAAACACCGAGAGTTTTGGGAGCGAGTACAGGCTTTAAAATGATTTGATATTTGTGGATAAATATACAAATCTCCACATAAATTTTACCGGAAATTTTCACTTGCCCGGCAGGCTGGCTACTTTCAAGGTTTACTTGCCCCTGTAAAATTTAACCCGGTACGGGCAATCCGGGGCGTCCGCTTAAAAAAACCATTGAATTTTTCTATAATTCAAAACTTTCCTGAAGACCTGGGAAGTAGCCATTTCACTTGTATAGGCTAAGGGGATTCCATGTTGTTCCCAGTACTCTTCCTTAACCATGGAATGGAATTTCATTAAACTTTAACACATTTTATAGTATGCAGTGTGGGTTTGCAATAAATTGGTTTAGTGGGTGTGGGGTATTAATTTGTGAGCTATGCTCACAGTATCTCTTGTTTCTTTTTTGTTCTTGTTCTTTTTTTTTCTTTCTTTTTTTTAAGTTTGCTTAATATGCAAATTTTATGAAACTTTACAGAAATGTTATCTAGGGTGTGTAGAAGAGCATTAGCTATGGTTTTGGAAGTCGACAATGCGGCTGGTGTTATTACCATAATCAGTATATCAGGGTGAAAAACACAATTAAAGCTGATGAAACAACAACTATTGGCTGGTTATTATGAAGCTTTTTAGAAAAATTGCAGACTTAATGAACCGAGATGGGCAAAGGGTTTGGAAAATTTCAAAATGGCTGTTGTTCCCATATTAGCCAGAAGATCAGAGTGAAAAAAAAAAAAAACACACAAATATACTGATTTCATAACGCCAGACTTTGGTGGGATAGTTTTTGGGTGGTTTTCCCTTTCTGAGTCTTAGCATGAATTTTTTTAAATGGCTGCTGTTGCCATGGAAACCAAAATATTTTAAAAAATGGAAAATAAAAATTTTGATTTCTTATAAACTACCAAACTAATTTTATGAAACTTCAGAGGAATATTCCTTAGGGTGTCTAGATGTGCTTTAAGGCTTTCGTTTATGACCAATTCAAGATGGCATAGTGCCAAAATTAAGCAAAATTTTGTGTTATGGTTGTCTCTCTGTACATCCGTCCGTCTGTTAACTTTTCGCTTCCAGTCCATAACTTGAGTATCACTTGAGAGAATCTTTTGAAATTTTAAAACGTTCATTTTGTTACAATTGATAAATTAAAGCTCAAGTTTGATTTTGATAATTTTTCACTTTTGTTATTCTAGACTGTTATGGGCCTTGATTAAATCAACATTTAAAAAAGATTTCCATTCAGTACCTTCAGTGCCTTTTGATAAATCTACTGAAATTTTAGGACATTGTTATAATCGGAAAAATAAGGGTCAAGTTTGAATTTGACAACTTTCACTTATGTTGTTCCAGAGTTACGGTCCTTGATTGAACCAAAAGTTGAAAAAAATTGCTTCCATTCATCAGTAACTTCAATATCTTTTAACAGAATAATTTCAGCAATTTTAACACAGTGTTATAATTAATAAACTAAAGGTCATGGTCATTTTTAACAATTTTCACTTATGTTATTCCAGAGTTATGGGCCTTGATTTAACCTAAACTTGGAAAAAATGTGTTTCTGCAATAACTTTAATTAGTTTATCTTATTAGAATCTTTCGAAATTTGATGTTAGAAAGAATAAAATAAAGGTCAAGTTCGATTTTCACTTTTATTGTTATGAGTTACTGGCTTTGATTTATCCAAACTGCCAAAAAAAAAATATTTTCCTTCAATAACTTTGGTGGCCTTTAATAAAATCTTTTGAAATTTTTACTACATTGTTGTACATGTAATATAATTTAAAAATTAAAGGTCAAGTTTGATTTGATGATTTTCACATTTGTCGGTCTAGGATTATGGACCTTGATTTAACCAAAATTTGACCAAAAAAAACCAAAAACAAAGTTCTGTTCAGTAACTCTACTGTCTTTAGATAAAATCTTTTGAAATTTTAATATGTTGTTATAATTGATTAAATCAAGGTGAAGTTATATTTTGATTTGACTACTATGTCAGTACTCATCAACACACAATAGCGGATCATGCGCCATGATCCCAGCTGTTTGTTTTCATGTTTGATTGTTCAAGAGACAACATGATGGTTCAGCTCTTACTGTGAACTAATGTTTTCTTAACCGTATTTTCTAACGGAAAAATCCAGTTGTTGGTTTGGTGATATCTGTCTGGCATGCGTCCTCCTGATGTTAACTTTCTGGGGCAGCATACATCTCAGCAACCACTCAGCATCTCTTAATGAATTTTTAGGATTATTTTACATATCATAAAATACTAAGTTTCCCAACTTTTCAAAATTTTACAATATCAAATATGCCCTCCAGGATGTAGAACAAGCATGGCTGCCAATATTGCATTAACTTTCTGGGCTAACTTCGATCTTAGCAGCCACTCACATCTTCATGAAACATGAGGATTATTTTACTTATCATAAAACACTAAAGGTTCCTAATTCTGTTATCAAATATGGCTGCCAGGAATTGGAACAAACATGGCTGCCAATACTGTGTTAACATCCTGGGTTAACCTTTATCTCAGTGACCACTCGAAATATCTTCATGAAACGATAATTTTACTTATCATAAAATAATGAGACTCCAACTGCTTCAGAATTCTGTGATATCAAATATGGCTGACAGGACTTGGGAAAAAACATGGCTGCCAAGGCTGTGTTAACTTTCTGGGGTAACCTTATCTAAGCTCCTAGTCAGCATATCTTAATAAAACTTGACGATTATTTTACTTACCAAAATTTACTAAAATTCCCAAACTTTCCAAATTCTATCATATCAAATGTGACTGCCATAATTGTAACAACATGGATAATAATAGTAATAACATACTGTGTTAACTTTGTAGGGTAACCTGTATCTGAACAACTACTTAACATATCTAAATGAAACTTAAAGATTGTTTTATTTATTATAAAATACTAAGATTTTCAATTTTTCAAAATTCTGCCAATTGTCAATATGGCCACAAAAACATAGAACAAACATAGCTGCCAATACAAGATTTAATTTCTGGGCTAATACTACAGAAAGGAAAATCCGGTTTGCTGTCTTTCTGACAGCTGAATATTTTTGTTTATATTTTTCATAGAATAATTGCAACTTCTGCTCAGTAACTAAATTGTGTGTAGAATATCGTAATGTATACGATGAGTTTGCACACGATCGACTATATCAAAATTGTTACCTGAAAAAAAAATATCGCTCAAATTTAGGACTTGATTAGCTAACATCAGAACGAACTCCATCAGATGGGGAAATAAGATGACTAATTGCACCCCTTGAAAAACAAAGACGTATGAGCTCTACATTGAATAATGACTACAAAACACGAAGGTGGAACAACCTACTAGAACAGTATTAGTATAGAGCTGTGGATAATGTTAAGGTTTTTGTCTTATGGGAGTGGAAAAAATGCTGAAAGGTGTTCAATCAAATATTTATGGAACTTTTTTTTAGAAAAAAATGATCATAATACTCATGTAGATTTAGCAAAGATATGTATCTCCAAGGAAATGGTTCTATTCAGACTTCTCATGATGGCACTAATGTACTATTCATATTTTTGCTAACGTAATTGCAGCTTTATTCAAGATTATTGTTGTATGCAGAATATAATAATGCAATATCAGTTTTCACATACTCAGGTATTTGACAATTTTTATCTTAAAAATATATCACTCAATTTTAGGACTTGATCAGCTTACATTGCAAAGAACTCCATCAGACAGGGAAATAAGACGGCTAGTTGCATCTCTTGAAAACCAAAAAGTTCAAGATCTGTGTATAACACTTGGCTGCGAAACACAAAGGTGGAATGACCTAGAGCGTCGTTATTGGTATGGAGATGCGAATGATGTTAAGGTTTTTGCCTTATGGGAGTGGAAAAAAAATTCCAAGAGCTGTTCAATCAACGATTTGTGGAAAGCTTTAGATGACATTAGTCACAATCCTCATGTACTCTGTCAGGTACTATTGTTTATTTAATGTTCTGCACAAATCAGGAAAAATCCAGAAAAACGGGCCAATTTTAGAACAATCATAAGTATCAAAGTAGTTTTCCCATTTCTGAAGATTGGAACAGTGGGGTAATCAAGGAAAATACTGAGTTATACGAGTTTTTCAGTGTCAACCTTAGCATGACACAATTAATTAGTAAATCGTAAATTTATGAAATATCACCAAATATTAGTAATTCTACCAACCAAAAAATTATCCCCCTAACTAAAAAGAAAAGCCAGTGCACTTACAAAATGAAAAGCATATACCGACAACCTAACTGGTTTTATGTTTCATATTCAGCCAGGGTGGGCTTTTGCCATCACTTGGCATCCATTGTCTGTCGTCCGTCATCTGTCCATCGTTAACTTTTCCTTTAAAACCTTCTCTGAAACAACTGGGCCAATTGGAACCAGACTTGGCAGGGATGGTCCTCAGGTGGTCCCTTTTCAAATTGTGTCTGGTGACCCGACCTCCATCCAAGATGGCTGCCACCGTGGAACATAGTTTAACGTAGGACCCTATGGGAAAATATATAAAAATCTTCTCCTCTGAAACCATGAAGCCAATTTAAACCAAACATGACAGAAATGGTCCTTGGGGGTACCTTTTCAAAATTTTGTCCGTTGACACTGAGCTCCATCCAAGATGGCCGCCATTGTCGGATATAAATTAACATAGGACCCTATGGGGAAATATGGGTAACAATATTCTCCTCTGAAACCACTAGGCCAATTTAAGCCAGACTTGGCAGGAATGGTCCATAGGTGGTCCCTTCTTAAAATTATGTCCGGTGAACCCGACCTCCATCTAAGATGGCGGCCACCATGGGACATAGTTTGACATAGAACCCTATGGGAAAATATATATAAAATCTTCTCTTCTGAAACCATGAAGCCAATTTAAACCAAACATGACAGAAATGGTCCTTGGGTGGTACCTTTTCAAAATTTTGTCCGTTGACCCTGACCTCCATCCAAGATGGCCGCCATTGTCGGATATAATTTAATATAGGACCCTATGGGGAAATATGTCCTCTGAAACCACTAGGCCAATTTAAACCAGACTTGGCAGGAATGGTCCTTAGGTAGTCCCATTTCAAAATTGTGTCCCATGACCCCGACCTCCATCCAAGATGGGCACCACCGTGGGATATAGTTTAACAATCTCAATCCAAGAGGACTTAGTTTAACATAGGACCCTATGAGAAAAATAAATAAAAATCTTTTCCTCTGAAATTATGAATCCAATATAGACAAAACATAACAGGAACCTTTTTTGGGTGGTCCCTTTTCTAAATTCTGTCCTGTGACCCCGACCTCAATCCAAGATTGCCTCCATTGTAGGATATAATTTAACATAGCATCCTAATGGGGAAATATGTGTAACAATTTTTACCTCTGAGTCCACTGAGCCAGTTTAAACCAAACATGGCAAGATGGTCCTTGGGTTGTCCTCTATCTAAATTTTGATGTTGACCTCAACCTCAATTCAGAATGGCCACCTCCGTGGGATATAGTTTAACATAGGACCTAAGGGAAAAATATATACAGATTTTCTCCTCTGAAACTGTCAAGCCAGTTAAAAGCAAATATGACAGGAATGGTCCTTGTGTGGTCCCTTTTCAAAGTTGTGTCCAATTACCCCATCCTCCATCCAAGATGGCCGCTATCATAGGCTATAAATTTAACATAGGACCCTGTGAGAAATATCTAAAAAATCTGCTTCTCTGAAATCACTTAGCCATTTTAAACCAAACGAAGAAGGGATGGTCGTTGGGTGGTCCACTTTCTATATTGTGCCTGTTGACTCCAACCTAATATCAGAATGGCCACCACCATGAGATATAGTTTAACATAGGACCATATTGGAAAAATATATACAAATCAGATTTTTGCAAAATATGCAGATTAGGAATAATTTGACAAATATTCTCTTAAAAATGAACTCCTCTGTAACTATTCCACCGAATTGAACCAAACCTTTGTGGAATACTTGGTTCTTGGGTAGTCCGCTTTCAGAATTTTTATTATGATTCAGCCCAACATTCAAGATGGCGGTCATTACTAAAAATAGAAAATATTATAAACAAACAATATGGGCTTTGTCCATCCACAGAATGAGATCAGATTTGAACTATAATTGCATGGTAGTGTTGTTAAACATGTATTATGGGTTTATATGGAAAATTTTCCATTTTACCAGTTTTTGCCAAATATGCAGATTTAGCATATTTTAATTAAAATCCAGTCAAAAATTAACTCTTCTGAAGCTACTCTAATAAATTGAATCAGACTTTGGTGGAAAGGTCCTTGGGTTGCCCCCTTTCAGAATTGTGTCCAAAAACCCTACCTGACATCCAAGATTGCACTCAGTAGTAAAAAATGGAAAATATTGAAATCTTTTTCTAGAACCAGTGAGTCAGATCAAATACAAACCTTAAACCACTAGGAAACTTGGTGAGCGATACAGGCTCACTCAAGTGAGCCTATAGTTAAAGCCTTGCCGTAGCTTTTCAGTATTGCGGATTCCATCTGAAATTCGCGACAAAAAATGGTTGACAGACTGTTACACAACTTAACCTTTCTGTATTTGTCAAAAATGTGTCTGGTGACCCCGGATGGTCGCCATCATAGGATATAAATGAATATAGGACCCTGTGGGGAAATATGTGTAACCATCTTCTTCTCTGAAAACACTGAACCAGTTTATACCAAACATGGCAGGCATGGTACTTTGGTGGTCCACCTTTTAAATTGTGTCCATTGACCCCGATCTCAGTCCAAGATGACCGCCACTATGGGACATAATTCAACATAGGACCATATGAGGAAAATATATAAAAATCTTCTCCTCTGAAACTGTCAAGCTAATTTAAACCAAATATGACAGGGATGGTCTTTGGGTGGTGCACTGTCAAAATTATGTCTTGTGACCCCCACCTCCTTCTAAGATGGCCGCCACTGTAGGATATAGTTGAACATGGTACTCTTTTGGAAATGTGTAAAAAATCTGAAACCACTGGGCCTATTTAAACCAAACGTAATAGGGATGGTCCTTTTATGGTCCACTTTCTAAATTGTGTCTGTTGACCCTGACCTCAATCCAAAATGGCCGTGGGATATAGTTTAACATAAGACGTATGGGAAAAATATATAAAAATCTCTGAAATCATGAAACCAATTTAAATCAAATGTGACAGAGATGGTCCTTGGTGGTCCATTTTCAAAACTATGTCAGATGACCCAAATCTCCTTCCAAGATGGTCGCTACTATATAGGATATAAGTTAACATAGTATCCTGTTGGAAATATGTGGAAAATCTTTTTCTCTGAAACCACAGAGCCAGTTTAATTCAAACATTGCAGGAATGGTCCTTGTTTTATCCCCTTTCCAATTTGTGTCTGATGAGTCTGACCTCAATCAAAGACATGGGACATATTTTAATATAGGACCATATGAGAAAAATATATAAAAATTTACTCTGAAACATTGAAGCCACTTTATAACCAAACAATTGATGGGGATGGCTCTTTCGAGGTCAACTTTCAAAACTGTCTGGTGACCCCAACCTCCAAGATATCTGTCACTGTTTGATATAATTTAACATAGGATTTGTGCTATGGGAAATATGTGTAAAAAATTCCTCTGCAACCACTGAACCAATTTAAAACAAATGTGGTAGAGTTAAAAAAGTCAGAGAAGTTTTTCTAACCTTTGACCTTGAACTTCATAAGTTATGGCAAAACTTATGTCACTGCATAACTAGGTAAGCGATACAAACAGGACATATGATTCCTTTTCTTAAAACAAGTCTGGGAGTGACATTTTTACTTGTTCATTACTGATAAGACCAGTTATTGGATGAAATTAAAAAAGAAACAATCTCGACAGAATTTAATAAGAGTCTATTTATTGTCCCAATTTTTTTCCCCAAATTGTTCTCAATTGAAAAGAGAGAAATTAGGTTCCATTTCCCATCAATTTTTGTCCCCAATTAAAAGAACTGCTACTGTCTTATTATTTCATGTGCAGAAAACAGACAGTTCCTTAAATTACGACCAAACGAATTAGCTGAATATATGAAGAGACACCACAAATTAAGTCCTCAGAGTAATTTAAGCCATAGCTTTTAATTCATGGGATCAAAGGATGTCACTTAGCATGCATCTTCCGACTAATATTTGTAAATAGTATCCGCTTTTAGTGTAAATAATGGAATGTTTATGAATTTAGGAAAATTGCAATAGTTTAGTGCTAATGAATACTGTAATTGTACTTATTTTCGTGGTGTATTTATCTTCGCATATTTCGCGGTATCAACTTTATCACGAAAATAAGTACACGCGAATTTGATGAATTACTGTATGTTCAACAGATTTTGAATTCAACGCGAATTTGATGAATTACTGTATGTTCTTTCATGCGCGGAAATTCATACTCGCGAATCTGTATAAAAAGACCAAATCGCGAATATAACTACACACGAAAATAAGTACAATTACAGTACTTTTATGAATATGGCTACAGCTAAGATTTCAGGAAAATTGCTAGTTTTAGCACTTACAAGTACTTTCATGAATACCTCTACAGTTGCATATTTTTAATGGGTACAACTACTTTTTAACATGCCCGATCCAAAGGGTATGTGAGCTATTGCTGTCACTTTGCATCCGTCGTCTGTCGTACGTAACTTTTCACATTTCAATCTTCTTCTCCGAAACCACTGAGCCAATTGAAATCAAACTTGGCAGGAATGTTCCTTGGCTGATTCTCTACAAAGTTTATAATTTTGACACTGATCAGAAATTCAAGGTGGGCGGTAGGGCTGATTATGTATTCTGATTGGCTAAAATTACAAAGATCTTCTTGTCAGAAACTATATGTCCTCTACCAAGTTTGTATTTTCATGCCGATCGAAAATCCAAGATGGCTGCCACTGCAGAACATAGTTTAACATAGCACCCTATGGGCAAAACAATCAAAGATATTCTTCTCAGAAACAACTGAGATAATTAAATCAAAACTGTTCAAAATGATCATTAGATGATAATCTACCAAGTTTATAATTTTCATTCCAATCGGAAGTCCAAAATGGCCGCCAATGTAGGATATATTTTAACATAGGACCCTATGATGAAAACGTTCAATCTTCTTAGAAACTTGGAGAACAATTACACTAAAACTGTTCACGAATGACCATTGGATGGTCCTCCACCAAATTTGTTATTTTCATGCAGATCAGAAGTCCAAGATGGCTGCCACCGGAGGACATATTTTAACATAGGACCCTATGGGAAAAACATTCAAAGATCTTTTTAAAAACTATGAAGACAATTAAACCACACTAGCTCATGAATAACCATTGGGTGGCCCTCAACCAAGTTTGTAATTTTCATGCCGATCGGAAATCCAAGATGGCCACCGTGGCAGGACACAGTTTCACATAGGACCTTATGGGAAAAACATTCAAATATCTTCTTCTTAGCAACAATTAAACCAAAACTGTTCACAAATGGTCATGGATGGTCATTTACCAAAATTATAATTTTCATGCCAAGATGGCTGCCACTGCAGGACATAGTTGAACATAGAACCCTATGGGAAAAGCATACCTCTACATATTTTAACATAGGACCCTGTGGGAAAAACATTCAAAGATATTTTTAAAAACTATGAAGACAATTAAACCACACTAGCTCATGAATGACCATTGGATGGCCCTCTACCAAGTTTGTAATTTTCATGCCGATCAGAAGTCCAAGCCACCGCAGCCAGCACTGGACATAATTTAACGTAGGACCATATGGGATATTCAAAGACATTCTAAGAAACTGTGAAGACAGTTAAACCAAAACTGTTCATGAATGATCATTGGATGGTCCTCTACCAAGAGTGTAATTTTCATAACGATCAGCAATCCCAGATTGCAACCAGTTTGGGACATAGTTTAACATAGGACCACTTTCGGAAATTGTTTCATTTTTGGTTAGCGGATCAGCGTATAACCAGGTGAGCAATACAGGCTCAGGTGAGCCTCTAGCATGAATACTACTGCAGTTACAATTTTAGGATAATTTTCTATAGTTTTAATGCTAATGAGTACATTATGAATACTGCTGCAGTTATGATTTTAGGAAAATTGCTATAGTTTTTTTGTTTACAAGTACTTCTATGAAAACTCCTAGTTTTAGTGTTGGGAAAGGTTTTCTAATTGGTAAGTAGTGAAGGAACTTGTCCTTCTCAAAACCTGACTTCTCCTTTCTCTTTGGTGAGAAGGGAAACCCGAATAACAGAAGAGTTATATGTATAATTTAATGTTTGATAAAATTTGTAACAAAATCGGATTACCCTTATATCAGTCTCGGTGTACTGTATGAAGTGATGTCAAGTCTCAATAATGACTGTATACCTCAGCTATCTGAACCAACCCGATTATTGTGAACAGAAAGTGTATCAGGGTTCAGCCTGTGTTTTCGTTTAAGGACTTCAGACAACCTAAGTTGTAACCAAGTATGAATGTATTAGACTAGTTTATCGCGTCTAGTCACAAGTAATGTCTATGTCAGAGAACAATTGAATGTACTAAAGTACCAGAATTTATGTAGTACCCTTTGGGACTAGTCATCTCACCTAAACTATAATGCTGAACAAACATCATAAGCAAACTCAACTATCTATAGACAGTGACTTAGTCAACTAGGATAACTAAGATCGATTTTCCAAGTTTCAATAGAAACAAACTAAAGCCCTACGAGTTTCTTGTTACATTACCAAGGTATTCATACAAGTCATTTTTTAACGAAGAGCCAGAATGATGACAAACCAAACAGTGGGTGACCAAGTACCAAGTCAGGTTCTCGATTTCTAATAAAAGTTAATGAATTTCAAGTCAGTGTTCAAGTTTTTACAATTGTAAATGCCTGTAATCTCTTAATAAAAAAGATGCCAATTAGAGTAAATAAACTTATCCGTAGTATTTTTAGCCGAGTTGCAACGAAGTTGCACTCGGCTTACGTTTTGATGAATGGCAGGCGGGTGGGCGGGCGAC
>JAOXYI010028469.1:0-13304 GCA_028566495.1 Lithophaga antillarum
AGTTCAAGAATGTTCTGGATTCGATCGAAAATGTCCTGGATTTAATCAATAATAATTATGCTATTTCAGTATAAAATACGGTTGATTATAGTCTCACTTTGTCAACATTCGAGTAGATGTTTAGCTTAAGCAAAACAAATGTCATCGTTCTAATGAACCAAAACAACCCAGTGCATGATGTCATAGACAGCTATATATGCAAGGTACACTTCACTGGGTTTCTATTGCAGACATCCCGTACATTGAGGTAAATAACCTACACTCCCCAAAA
This sequence comes from Lithophaga antillarum, assembly GCA_028566495.1. Lineage (NCBI taxonomy): Eukaryota > Metazoa > Mollusca > Bivalvia > Mytilida > Mytilidae > Lithophaga > Lithophaga antillarum. The sequence goes on from JAOXYI010028469.1 coordinate 272, forward strand.
GTAGCATATTGCAATATGTATCAGTCAATCGTGTATTTCCGTAATTCTGTGTCATATATGATAAATAATATAAAATTATACAATATATACTGTCCTATGTTTGTCAATATTAATATCCTATATCTGAAGTACATTTAAAGTACCCCTTCATACAAGAATGATACTTTTAGTTGAACATTTTTCGATACTCACATGATCATGGTTTCAACGTGGTGACTTCGGGTTTATTTGGGCAAATAAAGAGTTCAATCTGCAGTAACAAAGCAGTACTTTCAAAAAGATAGAAACGAAGCTAGAAGTAGGACCTTTCTTTTCTTGAAGAAACGAGGCAGATATAAATTACATATTTTGTGATTAATAATATTGAGCACAATTGATCAGCTACATGAATAGAAACATAGGATTTATAACTCTAAAGTCTCCATTTTCTAATCGGTGAAATAAGGAGAAACGTTGTCCTCGCTTTTCTATTTACAGACTTTAATGTGATGTATCCATATTTTGTCTATTTTTAGTTTTATATTGTGTTTTCTGCTTGGTATTGTATAGCTGATCCTATCTCGGCCAGCAACTTGGAAACGCAGAACATTTCATTATGGACAGAAGATCGTTGTGGTCTATTCTTGTTTTGATTTACGAGAAGTATTGCCACGCTTTGAAATACTAGTATACTAATCTTGAAGCATATTTTTCGCCAATGAAAACTGAGGATGTAGTAAGATCAGTTTATAGTAATGTTATGGGTCAATAGTTTTTTTTTGTCATAGATAGATTATCAGTGCAAAGAAAAAATCGTGAATTATTGTAATAGATAATTACAGCTATATGTTTGTGACAAAATATTGATATTATTTGTGGGTAATTTTTGTAAACCATGACAATTAGCTAGATGTTTATGACACTATAGTTTTATCATCCATCGCTAATTTGAATAGAACTGAACCCAACTGTCAACAGGACGTATCGAACAATCATTTGATATCAATTTCAAAAGTATTGTGGTCGATTCATTTTAATTTCTAAATATTGTGTTATGTACATCGGGGAAGAAATGAATATTCACGAACATGTGGTTCATGCCATGCTTTTTTGTTTACATTGTTGGTTTGTATGACTTTGTAGACTTCACCGAAAATGTAAAATCAAGCGTTGTTTAGTCTTCCTTGGCATCTTCAGTTAAACGGACTCTAAACTGAGATTGTTATATACAAATCAGTTATAAACTGTATCTTCGTATTTTTCAAAACTGAGTATGTGCAGTTCAGGAATATTTGGCGGAATTTTCCAGATAATAAGAAGATAAATTGACCTCGTTTATTTGTGTTTCTTACGACTGTTCCAAAAGAATTATGACTTATGTATTTTTATTTATTTATAAATATTTTGATTTTTTCTCGGATTTCCAGTTTTCAACATAAATCGAAATAGATACATGTATACGTTACTTATATATCCATCTAGTGCATTCAAATTAATATTGTTTGCAGTTATCTTAGGTAGTTGTGCTTGTGTATATAACAACAAAATACACAATCACAAAGATACAATGGTTAGTTTAATGCACTATATGTGAATTTTAACATGACTCACTACCGGTTTTCGAGCTCAATATATGTAAAGCCAAAGAAAGTAAGAAATTGAAAAATGTCCGAATATAATAGCCAAAACCAGCTAAGGAAAAAATGTCCGAATATAATAACCAAAACCAGCTAAGGACACCCTTCTAGGAGGGAGACAAACATTAGTTGTAATGTAATTCCAATATTTTACCAACAAGACATTTCAAACAACTCACATTTTTGCCTTTAAAACTGAAGTATTACTTTGAGACTGTAGATATGCTGAAACCTTGTAAATTGAGCTCTGCCATTTTGCATTGATCATTTCTTTACTATTGATAATTGAAATATCCAAGTTTTTCCTCCTTTATTTTTGAAATAACATCAGACGTAAACGTGTGCTTTTTTCGGGATTATTATTGTACTAAAATTCAAACTGCAATAAACCTTTGGAGTTCATAATTTCTTAAGGGTCAAAGTTTTATCTGTTTAAATGAAATGTTTCCCCCCTGTCTATCATTTCAACATGATGCAGTTTCAGATCTGGTGTTTTCTAGCTTACATCAGACAAATCATGCTCTTGACGAATGTGGAATTTTATCATCCAGTTTTGCCATGGCCTTTTCTTGAAAATGATAAATGGGTAAAGATATTTCGGCAGATGAAGCGATTTTTATACATTTATACGTAGTCATCTTAACAATAAATCCGATATCCTTTGTTTCACTGGTTTGGTTATCTATCATTCGGTATTACTTTATGTCATGATGTTCATACATGTAACCTTTGAAGTCAGTATTTATTCACTTATTATTACCCTTTTGATTCGTCTGAATTATCGGATAGTCTGATAGAATTTATAAATTGACTACAACAGAATTAATAGTAGATATATATGCATGTACAAACGTATTTGATTCTGCTGAGATAAAAATTAGTTTAGCTACAAACATGGGTTGTAGAAATTTAAGCTCGATTTTCCTCCCGAAAAAAAGTAAAACATTCATGTAAAATACTTTAAATCCCCCTACAAGCTCAATAGTACCGTCCAAATTAAGACGGAAAGTGACCAGCATATGGAGTGTATATTTTGCAAATAATCCGCTGTTATAGTGCATGTATCCATTTTTGTGACTTACTAGATAAAGAATTGTTGCTATCACAAAGCGAATTTGACAGGTTTACTGAAAACCAAAATTAATGTGGTCAGTTCGGAAGATTTATGGTTTCACAGATGGTTACGGACTTTATCGTTACTATCATGTTCTCTTTTTCTAAACACTAGACTTTTTACCGACTTTATACTATGGGTAATGCGACTGCTGTTGCACGCAAAGAATCAAATACTTACTCTTCTACAACAATTGAATTCAGTATTGGTGTTTATGAGAGTTCATGTTGTCCTGTTTTTGGTTTTCAGGTATGTCCTTTTTGTTCACCGTTGATGTTCTTGTTTAATTGTATCAACGTATGTCTTTGGATGCCTCTCTTGATAATCTTCTATGTCCTTCTTGGGTAGATTTGTCTGATGAATATTGTAACAAATCTAACGTAAGCATCGGATACAATTTTCCCCGTATGCGTCTTTCTTTTTATATGCACCGGTCGTATACAAGGTAGATTTTTAAGTGTGTTTTGTTTCTTGAGCATCATTATATGTGCACGTCATACATTACTGGGTCATCGTACAGACTTTCAGAACATTATCCAAAGATCACAATTTTTGGTAATAATACACGGCGTAATTTCCTTTACTAAACTACAGAGCGGTTTTATATCTATCCAGTGAAGGTTTAATGATGTTACTATACTATTAACTTATACCTCTTTAAACATAAAGCTATCCACATCAAAAACAATTGAAACTTGCGTGATTCTAAAGTGCATACCTCTTAAATAGAGAGATGCATAGCAATTAATTGCAAAAATAGAACATAACATAAAGTATGAAATATTATAAATGAACTTGGCTCACGTAACAGAATTATGTGCCTTTCATGTTTCCATAACAATAGCATTTTCATTTTACTACCCGATTTTCAACATACATAGACACCATTTTCTTATTTATGAGGCATTTTAGTACAATGACGGAATAACAACTCCATAGAAAAAAAACAATTTATGTTTCTACAGTGACGTCCATGATGATAAACTCTTCATACGGATAATTAGTTTAATATGACACTAATTAATATTTTGTAAACGCTTTCTGTAACTGGTACGGAGCCAGTGGAAGCTTTCTGCATCGTGGTTAGTGTATAGTATTTAAAGTTCAAACAGCACAAAAGTAAAGGAGACATTTCTTGGTATTTCTAACACAAGAAAGACGGAAAGAAATTTGTATTTAACCGAAGGGTCATGCCTTGCATTTACAGCGTGTCGACTGTACGATGGATCTCTTAAAGACGGAAATGAGAAGAAAGCATTAATCGCGTGTCTCGAAAGATTGATGCTAAACGCTCGCGTGTCCAGAAGTTGTATTTAGTCTATACTTGTACAAAACAATTCTTTATCTATACTCCTAGCATTATGTACATAATTGAAATCAGCCAAAGATAATATACAAATATGTTTCCGACTTCTACATCGCCAAAGCTTCATATCTGTGTAATGGAAGTTAACTTTACTTTCAGCATGTGAGAGATATTTGCAAAAAAATACAAGCCAAAACCGTAAACTTTCCCAAGCCGATTAGGACAAAGGAAGTCAACGCCTGAGGCAGCATTTTCACAACAATGATGTATCTGTTTAGATTACATTGTACACTGAATATCTATAACAGAAATGCAGTTTTTTTTTCAGAATTTTGGTTAAAAATCTTGTTAAGAAAAATTTGGTTTTAAGTTCAGTTACGGAGTTTCTGATTTTTTTTCTATAAAAATCATTACCGAGGGAAATTTTGGTATATCCCTTGAAACATACATCGGCAAAACTGTGAAATATGCCGACAATGAAGCCTCTGCAGTGAAACGTAGAACATTAGCTGACCAAACACAATCAATATTAATATATAAACCGAAACTCTACACACAGAAGTCTTTTTAGTGTACATTTTATTATCAACTCTTGACAGCACATTATTATTACTTAGAGTAAAGGTCTGTTTAATCCTCATTATTTGATACCTAAGGAGTTTTAGAAACGCACAATTACCAGAATCTAGTTGCAGTCAGTATACGTAACAAATACGTTCTGTTGACCTGTTCTTTTCAAGCTCATAACTTGAAGACTTTTCAACTCATCAACAGCACTGGCTGTCAGGTGCATACGTCTTACATATCGGCAGTGAGAAAAACATGGTCTTCAATGCACCCGTTTTATTTTCAAGAGTACCACTTTACCTTTAATGGGTGAAACGAACTCTTTTTTAGTCATGAACTGGTTTGCGAAGAATTTTATTTTCTTTAAACCTTATTTAGCGTTAGCATTAGTGTGTATCTGTGAAATCAAGCGAGTACTTTGCTTAAAATGTAAGCTTGAAAATTCTATACGAAACTATAACAGAGTCAATTTACCAGAATGTGCGGCCAAGCGAGTAGACAAATCAAAGTTACATTGCTCGTTTGAAGATGCGAGTGTAAATGTGTCCGCATGACATATGCTTGAATAGGCTATCTGTAAGCAATCTTCGCGTATTCATTTTCTTCGATTTCGATTAGATAGTAATTACTGATCATATCACTGGCTGCGAAACTAATTTTTTGTAGTGAAGTAAAGTAGTCTTTGATGAGCTCTAGGGCACAAGTTTTGATCGTCTTCTTCCGCGATACACCACTGAATTATTGCATCCCTTTTTCTGACAAGCATTAAGGTGAGCGCTCAACCCAAGGCTGATCTATGAGGAACGATTTGATTTTTGTGGGGTCTGGAATAAATTTAGAAAAAAAAAATTGGGACAGGATACGGATATTTTTTATGAATGTCGCCAAATTAGGTCAAATAGGATTTTCATTAAAAATCATCCGGAAGCCACGTGGTCACAAAGAATTTTCGGCTCGAAATTTTCATGAAAAAATAATCGGATTCAAGATTTTCTTCCAGACCCACAAAAATCAAATGGTCTTCCCTTACGATACCATTATTCTTGCTCTTGAAAACGGTTTGGAGTCTTTATTTCATTTTCTGTTTCACACATGCAACAACCCTGGTATTTCTATGGAGTTTGGCATCACAAATGTAAACTGTGCTTTTCAAAGACGTCCGACACATCTCTTATTTCAATATTTTCTGTTGTCTTTTATTCTTGTATAAAATGTATAAAAAAAACTCCAAGATAATTTTTAGATGTATCACAACAGTTTTATGAGTAGTCTTTAAGACAACGGCAGAAGGAGCAGATGAAGAAGACTGGAAGTGTTGCTGGAGGAATCCTGCTTTATTCAGAAGAATCTATGTCTTTACGATATAAGTTAATGGTTTCTTCTTATGTCGTGTATATTTTAAACAGCGACCGTTTAGGTTCAAGTTTGTAGTATATTGTCTCCCTGTCTAGCTTTCCAATACAACAGTCTGATGCAGCTTCAAAATTTGACAGTATCATCGCTGCTCTTCTGGTGCAGATACAGGATATAAAGACCTAACCAGAAATAAAGGGCTGCGAAAGTGTCCTTCCGAATATCCCGAGAAACATTTTGGATTGCAGTGTCTTGTATCAGGTTTTCAACCATAAATCGCTGCCGTTTTTCTCTGAATCCTAGTTTCCTGTCCAGTGTTAGCTTATGTGACTATGACAAGTATATATGAATATTCTTGTACGGAAACAGTATTTGAAGAAATGAGAAAACGTTTAAAAAGTTATTGTGGATGAACTTAAACCTTGAGGTCAAGATTTAACCATCCGACTTATTCGTTCCAATCAAACTATCCGGTTTAGAACATATGATCATGACATCGCGGATGAAAAGTTTTGATGTTCTGAAATGACGAAAAAGATCAGTGGAACCATGAGGGAGGTTTTGGGGCTATCGATTTCCTTGTATAAGGATGTGGATATTGGAAATCGTAATGGCATTTACAGCTTCTTTGCTAGCTTGACGCAATTGAGGTATTACTAGAACAGTGCTACTTATCCGAGATGGTGACATGTCTATGTCATTGAACAAAGATTGAGGAGAATGAGTCTTGTGTTGACTATTGCTGCTAATATATGCCTCAGAAGTTTATCAATAGACCTGAGTTCTTTTTTTTGTAGTTCACAACCCCTTAGACCGTTTCCACTTGCGATCTCATCAACTGTAGCAGTATTTACAAACATACACTGTCAACATATAGTAGTATCTAATCAAGTGAATGCTCTCAGACTAGCCGGGTGAGACTGGTATAGGAAAACTCTACTAATTTTTTTTATTTTATGAAGAACCCTGAAAAGGGATTGAGATAATAGAAGGATCCAAGAGGTATTTATATCCATATTTTGTGTTAAAAAAAAACAGGGCTTTGAAAATTGCTTATAACAGCTGAAGAATTTAAATGTTTTAATTTGAAAATTTGCATTTTCATATTTTTCAGAAGAGATTCCATATTTTTTTTTACCACGAAACTTGAATTTAAAAAAGATTAAAAAAGATATCAGCTAATTTTTGTAAATTATATAGAGCGAAACACTTATTTGGTTTCAGATTATGATATCCAGAAAATTCAAACCCCTAGTGAGTGTTTTCTCACTATTTTACTTTCTTTATGATGTATTATAACTCCAATTAAAAATTTACATCTGCGTCTCCGATGAAAGTTTTTCGTAAGCGAAAATTTATCAGAACAAAAGCAGTATTAAAAAAATAGAAACACACAAGCTTTTCATGAGTTTTAAAGAAGTGATGATAAAATGAATATGAAGAAAAATCCACCTGGCACTGATATAAAAACACAAAGTTAAATAGAATAGTTTTAATTGCTGTTGATTGCAATGATGAGCAAAACTCATACTTTAAGAACACGTAACTGTAATACGGTTGATAGCATGAAATTTAACGAAACTCGTTGCTTTCAGCGATAAATGCTTATTGTTTTAACCGGTATGGACTATGTTTTCAGGTGAGAATAATTAGAGAGATTATAAAATGAAGCTGAATTAGTTAAAAATATGACTTTATACCTGAGTGTTTATTTATTGTGGAAATATAATGTACACCTTGATTGTGAGCGAATTCAATAAAGTTTCTATGGACACAAAGTTAAGAAACAATAAAATAAATCGGATTGCTTTGAAAACTACACGCCTGTTTGTAAGAACATCCTGATTATAGTTTACAAGCTAATATCGAGTACAGTTTAATTGATATGTAAAGTCTGTGATTTGATCCTATTTAGAAGGCCAGTCTTTGAGTATGTTGCAATCAAAATATATTTATAAATGTAATGACTTTCCCACGTATATGGTGTTGAAACTAAACTCATTCAAGAAGAAGGGATTGAAAAGCTGTTTCAAAATAAATATTTATCTCAAATATTAAAAATGAATTATTGAGTTTCTGCCACTGTCCTTTGCTTGCAACATTTGTTATAAATATTTGAACGACTTTTCAATACTTTTTATATATATATGTAAAATAGAAGTTAAATACCATGCTAGAACATTTTAAAGTTATAAAAATGCAGAGATAAGTACTTGGAAGAATGAATAATATTTACCCGAATGAAAAAAAAGTTAGAGCGGGCTTATTTCGAGTAGTATAATGTATGAAGAACCCTGTATTTTCTTTGTATTAAGTATCATACTATAAGATTACTGGTAATTTTACCTGTTTGGAAGATGTGCGTGCTGATGTATAGACGGGTAGTGTAGACAGTAGTGTTCTATTGCTTTTAGCCAGATTACTAACCGTCCCTGTTTATCTGTTCATTTTATAATAGCTGCTTTCAAATGTTAACCTAAAACAAATATTACCATCAAATAATTTTTCATTTAACAAATTCAATCTCTGCAACTAATTTTTCGTTTTAACAAATCAGTCTCTTTTCTAAATAATGCAACAAATTAATAAGATTATGGCATGTATAGTGCACTCTTCTTATAGCGCCACCTTTTGTTCAGACAAATTTTGCCATTGCAAATGAGATGTCGTTACATGTACAAAATGAAGGATAATTTTATTCTGTAAGCAAACTCAGCACTGCATGCAGAGACTCAGTTCGTTTTCGTAAATGTGACAACAGATGACAGTAGGATCATATTTATTGTGGAAATTTCTGTATTAGGGTTTCGACGATAACCGTGAGTACTGCTGTAGGTTGCAACGCTTATGTTACAATGTAAATTAGTTTTATATTGTGATAATATTGACAGTATTGTAGACTTGTATAAAAACATCTAAAACGATAGAAGCTAATATTGCAATACGATAGAATGTTTCCTTTTGATATTTTTGTAATGATAACAAGTGTTATGGCACTTTATGACCCATTCTGCCAGTATCTCCTGTTCAGCTTGAATTAGTTTAATAAGGTCACTTTTTACCATTATATTTTTGGAGATTTATTATAAGGTTGTATTACTTTCCAAATTTTGCACATTTGAAAGTTTTTAGTAGCTTTTTCTGTATTTCATGCTCTTGTGGTCTATATATTGCATTTATAGACTGTTGTGTAGTATGTTCTAATTAACAGAAATCTCTAACCATCGAGCTATTATTGTCATATAAATGTTTCTTAAAGGTTATAAGAAAGTCGAAACTAAACTCAATGCTGCAGAAATGTTACTATCTTCACCAACAATTTAGCTGTATCCGCTTTTGGTAGACATATTACCAGTGTCAAACCGTTACTATTCCTTTTTTTATGCAGAATCCTAGTACATGAACTATTAAAAAAATTACTATGACAGATACCACGTGTAACAACAGAGGTATACCCCTCGAAGAACCGATTCTTTCTCCCAGTATAAACTTTTTTAAATATCGTTTTGCTTTTCTGTCCGTATTGGTTGTGTTATATCTAAACTGAATAGCATGGTAGTACTCCATGGTATTCTGCCCTTGCGTTTTGATTTGTATGAATGATGTGTTGAATTATGTTTGTCTTTGAGGACAGAGCTAAAGTTGTTTTAGGCAATTATTTGTTCAAAAGAGGTAGTAAAATACGATAGTATTCATAGTTCTCAACATTCGAAGGTTTGTTTTCACTCGAGCTCGATTTTCGAATAAAAAGTTTTGGGATGTTGCGATCGCTCACGTCCGTCCGTCTGTCCGTCCCTTGTGATGTGAACTCCTCCCACATTTTTGTTTACTGTTTTTGGTGGGGTTTCACATATATTTGCTTACCATATGTTGATTTGCAATAAGGTTTTGGGTCAAAATATATGAATTATCGTACGACGTAGACTCCTCCCATATTTTTGTTTCTGGTGTTTTATTTTGGCCTAGAACTATTACTTACCATCTGTAAATGTGCAATAAGGTGTATTTTTTATTTAAGGGCAAGGTTAATTAAACGGCCAAAAAGGGTTAAAACATAAAAAAAATATATATCCTGTTGTGCACAGACTTTTACCTCATGATTTGTATTTGGTGTTTTATTTGGTAGTGGAATTATTGCTTATAATCAGCAAATATAAAATAAAGTTTTGAAATTTCAATTTGAGGGTCGTGGTCTATTTAAAGACCAAAAATGGTCGAAATGTATAAATAATCGTGTAACGTAAACCTCTACTACATTTTTCGTTCTTTTATTGGTGTTTTATTTTGGTATAGAATTGTTTATAATCCGTAAATGTGTAATAAGGTCTCAGATTTCGAATTTCAGGTTTGAGGCCCATTAAGGGATCAAAGAGGTTCAAATCATCAAAAACAGCTAGGGACTTGAAATCCTTCTTTATTTTTGTGTTACATGTTTTATTTGGGTTTATAATCTTTTTTGACTCCTAAATAGGATCCCACCCTTCAAACTGAAATTCTAAAGCCTTATTGCAGATGTGCGATAAGGTTTTAAGGTTTTAGAATTTCAATATGAAGGGTGGGATCTTACAGTATTCAGGAATCAAGAAGATAATAAAAAATAGCTTATGACGCGAAATTATCCGTCATTGTTTGCATTTTATATTTTAGTTTTGTTGAGAATGGTTGTTTATCATTTGTAGACGTGCAATAAAGTCTTGATTTTTTTCATTTTTTGGGGTTTGGGTCCAATTACGGATAAATAGAAGTTTTATTTCACACACACACACACACACATAGGCTCCATATGTGAACTATCTTTTATTTCATTTTGGCTTCGTAAGTTGTAAAGACTTTGACGTTCAGCAGTGTCCTTGGTCTTTGACCTCGATTAAGGCACAATATCAATGTTATGTACAAACATATTTAATTTTACATTCTGCTGTATTGTTTCTCTATAAAAGGACTTCTTAGCAATTAATGATTAAATTCTCAAATATTTTTAATTTCAGTCATGTGATATTGGGTACGAGGATAGCCTTAGTTACTATTTATAGTATACATTTGTATTCAATAACATGTAAAAACTAAATAACAAGTAACTATTTTGTCTTTACTTAACCATTTTTTAAGTTTTCTTCTAGTGTTATAATGTCATGTAGAAATTTACGACACATCCTATGATATATGATGTGCACTGGACAAGTATCTTTTTTAGATCACAAGTAGGTTGACTTGAAACTTTATTACCTGCAGATACCATGTTGAGAATGGATACACTTTCTTTGTCCTGGTCAAGGGATGTTACTTCTACTGCTGTCATTGATGCCAAGTATCCTATAAAAGTGATGCTGGTAATAGAATTACTTTCCAGGAATATCGTTAGTTTAAGCATTTTGTTATCATTTGTTTTCTTTAAAAACGTGGTAGTTTTTTTAGTAAAGCTAATCATGTGCTATTGTGGCCATAAATTGTGTCGTTATTAGTTCTATTATGGTAGTATGTTAATCACAATTTTACATGAGGTCGAAAAACTATTATCTGCAGTAATATAGCCCCTAGTAAAACATATTTGTTTAGTTTCTCGAGTCTTTTTAGCCATGTATTGCAATACAGCAGACCAGAATATTCCTTTGAAAGAGAATGAACGGAAACATTTACAGTCGTGTTCGAGCCCTAACGCTCCTTTGGGTTTGCAACAAAATGAATGGTTTGATATCATGTTTATTCTTGTTGAAGAAGAAGTCAGAATTTACGTTTGAAAAAAGAGACGCTTGTAATAGTGGGAGCTTAAACATAATTATGTGTACCCGTGTGTACATAAAATGGACAAAACTGTAGGGAAAAATGCTCATCCAGTAGAATCAGTAACATAGCACAGAATTTATGAAATAAAAGGTAAACAAAAGTTATTACACTTTTAACAATTCCACTGTCGTCTGGATGTTTAATTTTAATAATAAAACATTAAGTCTTTTCTGGTACGTCATCTGATTTCTTGAACCTAGTGTCGTTAATAGTATGAATTCCATACTCAGCAGTATAATATCTTGTTAACCCAAATCTTAAATTTATAAACCAGACAGTTTATACCTCTCACTATTTTACTTTCTCGCATCAGCGTGGAATTTTGTTAGCAATATCGACATTTCTTCCAGCGAATAATCATTAGGATTCAGGTTGTTGTCAGTTTCGGGGAAATATTTCTAATAACAGACATGTAAGTGGCACCTACATGTCTGTTAGGTGCGACTTCGTTTGCACGTTTAGTTTTTGAAGAATCCTTTTCCTCAAGATTCCTCGCGATATCTTGTTCATTTGACGAAGCAAAGAGGGCCAGTGCAGTACACATGGCATTTTTTACCAACTGGCACATAACTTCCAGTGCGTGCTTTTTTCGGTGGCGGGGTAAAATACGGTTGTAAGTTGGGCAACCATTAGGCTTGTCTCCCTGTTGTACTGATTTAAAGATTATCAGTTGATATATCTAAATTACCATTGGTCATGTAATCAAAGGTGAACCATCGGAAAAGTGTCTGAGATAGTGAGGTGTAATTGTAATTGATGACATTGTTCATCTTCACAGTCATTGTCGTACGGTGCAACGTTATGCAGTGCGCAACCTTCGACCTGATGTTGCGACGATATACCAATTCTCTCAAAACAAATCATCAATAGTATTTTTATCGCTGTTCTGTGACATCATAATAGAAACTACATTAATATGTTATTATCAAGCGTGTAGCGTGATAATAGAAATATCAGAGGAAAAGATCAAAGGACATTTAAGGAATAGCGATAAAACGAAAATACATGTGAAACTATAACTAGCTTTTGTCGCATATAGAACAATAAATATATATACTATTGATGATTTGTTTTGAGAGAATATTGGAATGTTAACACAATATCAGGTCGAAGCCGTAGGCTGGGACTTGCCATGATATTGCGCGGATATTCGAATTCGAGCAAAACATATCGACAATAGTATTTTTATCGTTGTTTTGTGACGTCATAAAAAACTACAATAATACAGTTTTGACGTCATAATACAAAACCTCAATAATATACTATTATCAAGCGTGATAATAGAAATATCAG
>JAOXYI010028683.1:0-13297 GCA_028566495.1 Lithophaga antillarum
TTATTGTTGCCCACCACCAGACAGTGTGTCGCGAATAAGGTTGGGATGTCTGTCTGCAAAGTCAAGGTCACAAACTTAGTTCATTTCACATACCCCATATCCAAATACAAAAACCTGTCCGGCTCAGAACTTTTGATTAGATTATGTGTTACAGAAAATAAAGTTGGCGCGCGGGGGTATTAGTCCAGCCTTGCGTACAGCTCTAGTTGTTTATCTTTTCATTATAACAATTATTTTCATCTAAATGTACAAAAAGATCTAACATGTAAGGAACGCTTGATCACTTTTTGCTCGGCTGCTGCAAAATATTTTGGTTGTGTTATGGCCTGGGGTAGCCTGTGGACAAGTGGTTTCGTGCTCTAAATATTTGTTTGCGCAAACCAAATCTTTGAATATTTTAATGGTATTTCTTGGCATACATTGCAGGTAAAATCAGCAAAGGCTGTGTCGCCTAATTTTACAGAGAATTGATACTTAAGGGTTTTCCCATTTGTTACATGGATTCTGTTCTGCACACGATTTTAATTAGAATTTTTCCGTTGTATCCCTAGATGAGAGACGTTTTAGCAGTTATTCAAAAGATTTTACTTAAATCTTACCGTTTTCAAATTACATAAGGGCAAAAGGGCTAAATTTCTGTCTTCCCGAAATATAACAACTTATAATGCAATTTTATTTCTTGAAATGCTTTGTAGGAATACATCCAGGTCCATAATGTGAGTAATGGCCCTATCATTATAGAAAAGTGGAACGAATTGTTTTTTCGTGGAAAGGATTTTTATTTTTATTTTATACACAGAATTATCTGGCTTAGCGAGTCCAGTTATGTTTTGTCTCCGACTTGCTGTAGCCCTATCATGTTCCCAATACTATTTTTTTAAATCTGCAAACAGTTTTTAAAAAAAGCCTTTTTTTTGCAATTCCATTTCTTTTAGCACAACTAAGCATACCTATGCAAACTTCTGAAAATATTAGTACATGAGACTCACGATATACTTTTATTTCTAAAAAATGCATAAATAGTAAATAGAAGTGTCTTTAAAGTACGTGTATGTACACCATCGCAGTATTTATACTTCCCACACATAAAAACATTAAACGGCCGTGAAATAAATCGTATTTATTTACTTTTAAAATGTAATGACAGTAATTTTCCATGTGACGCCTACCCGTTAGCAGAAATTACTATATAACATACATCTTCTCTTTACAGTTCTTGACAGCAGAACTAACTAACATAAACTCAACAAGAAGAAAATATATGTAAGTTTAGTTTTTTTCATTCCTTTCAATTAGTTATACTTATAAGCTGTATTGCTTTTGGTTAATAAACTATAAGCTTTTTAAAGCAATTCTAAATTGTAGGAAATTGTTAGGATGTTCAGTGTACCATAATTTGTATTTTTTTTAAATATCAGATTTTAATAAATGTAAATATATATTTATTTATAGTTCATGTAATATTTATTTCATTAAGATACTATGAATGTATTTTTGATTTTAGGTCCAGCATATATGCGCCCTTACATTTCCCCAACATTTTTATTTACATTTGCGAAAATGTTATCATACTGTATAAAGTAAATTTGTGAAAATTATCGATGAACGAGTATCTTCTAATGTTTCCTTGACATACGTCAACATACAATGAAAATACATAATACAGGACCAGAAATATTTAATTAACATTCCTTTTTTATCGTTGGACTGTTATTATCTTTCCGATACATTATTATGAACTCTGTCTAAAAAAAAGCTTAGGTCATATAAAGATGCATAGTTTATCCTCATCTCTACCTTTAGCCAAATCAGTAACATTTTGTGTTGCATTCAGCATGAAATCTTCATGTTAAATTGTTTACCATGAAAAAAATAAATATTTAATAACTGAGTGCACAAGAAATCACTAATTCTTAAATTTCTTGGTTTTTAGATTAAAAAAACCCATTTTACCCAACTTTTCTATTCATATTTTATAGCCCATTAACAAATCAGTGAGCTTATACATGGGTAAAACTCCATGGAAAGTGGGCAACTGAAGAAGTTACAAATAACAAATAAACCTTTTCAAGGTTAGTGCGGTGCCATCTTATATTTGCCCTTAGGCGAAACGTCAAAGACAAAGTTTACTGTGACGTCAAAATTCCCATAACGAACGTCCTGGGAAACTTTGACGTCAAAGTTAACTTTGATTATGAAATTTTGACTGGGGGAAATCCAAGATGGCGCCGGACTAACCTTGAAAAGGTCCATTGGCAAGCTTAGGACAACAATCGTGTAAACGGCTGAAATGTGTCGAAGGAAGTGGGAACCCACCGAAACACAATGATGGTAATTTTATTTTACTACTACATTAATCGTTGAATACCACCCACTTTGGAATTGTCCAAAATGTTTTCTTGAATCCTAGTTAAAATGATTGAAATCAAGTAACAATTATTTTTATGTTACTTCAAAGACAAATTCTCAGAATCCCTGTTTTTTAATTGAAATGCCAAGACTTTACTCAAAAATAATTTTTGAACTCTCTTGCTTGTTATAGAAAAGAATTATTGAAATTCAATACATTGTACATATAATTCAAGTCATTGCATAAATAAAGACCGTTGCTCAAAATCCTTGTCTTTCAAAGGTTATTGACCTGCTTCTTATTTAAATCAGTTACTGAAATTTACATTGTACATACAATTGAAGTAATTTCATAAACAAAGACTAGTTCTCAAAATCATTGGCTTTCCTTTAAGTTGTGCCATATGGACAGAGAAACAGACAGACAGAGAAACGTGCTTCATTGCCATGCGGAGGATAATAATAATTTAAAGGAATCGAGAACCCGAGGGATTCTATAATATATTTCGTTTAAAAAAAGGAACCTTCAGAAGAGGGGGTAAAAATATAAATATGTTGATTTAAGTTTTATTAATAATCCTTTTCAACTGTTCTTGGAAAGGGTTTCAGGTTTGGACATTTTTTAGGTCTAACAACCTCGCAGTTATATTCATTGTTAATCCTTAAAATGTAAATGTGAAGCAATATTGTATAGAAATATTAAATGATGTAATAATTTTGCCGTTTTATCAATAATACACCTAATTTGACATTAACAAAACTAAAATAATCTGTCACCTTAGACAATCAAAATCTTTGTTTTTAGGCTTGATATCCCTTGAATGTATTTACAAATTTTTGCGCTGTAACACATTTCTTGTTCGTTGTTATGTATTTCATATTTCCAAGTTTATGGGTCCATTTCGTTCACTCATAAACCCTTGACAGGATTACATTTATAAATTCCTATCTTCGTCACAGGTTATGGGGATCAACCATAAATAAGTCTGTAAGTTTCTATAGTCTGTTTCGAGCCGTTTCCATTCAGTCAAATATCTTTCTGCTGATGCTTTTAAATAAGTTTGTTTTCACGAAGGATGTTGCTGGCAATAAATCTTTTTACACAAACCTGTGTAATAAATTTAAGTACGAAAAAAGTTCACATAAATCGGTTATCTACTAGTTAAGAAAATAATTTATTTTATTTCATTTTCATAAACCAATGTTATAAGAAAACATCATGCCTAAAATATTGTCTTACAACAGTAATGTCTCAGTAACTCGTCAAATTTATGTCGATAGCCTTAACATTGAATTACTCACGGAAACTTACTACTTATTGCTTGTTGCTATTGTAACTGTCACGAAACAAAAAAAAATAAATAAATAAACGTTGTCCCGGAATCGTTTAACGTTCGACATGATGTTCTTTCATCTTGTTTTGCTCGCCTTAGACAAAAAAAAAACAAAAAAAAAAGAAAAAGAAAACAGTAACACTTCATAATAGAGCGGCAGATTGAGAAAAGTCCCTTAATTATGGATATTAAATTAACCATATATCCCATATCCCAGAGCTAAATTAAATCTTGTTGAGTAGGTCTCGGCATTAACCTTTAGAAAATGCTTGTCGTAAAAATGATGTCAAAATTTTTAGTATTCGGGATCAAAAGTCATAATATAGGGATTTCACATTCTTGTCCCCTAACAACAATGAAGACACTAAAAGATTTTTTTGACAGTTATTTAGTTTAATTGTAGCAAGTAAATTTTACAAAAGGCCAAAGCAACTCAGACAAGGAATAAATGTCGTAAATTGATGTCACAATCTACGTCAAAGTGACGTTCCATGCTGATTCTCGGAAAACTACATATTAACAACTAAAACCTTATTTATAAGTAAATGCCTTTGAAAGTAAATCATACAATTAAACACAGAATTCATCTTGCATAACATTTTCATACATAACACACACGAATTGGAAATTATGACCTCATACAAATTTTTGACGAAAAAAATACCTTGTAGGATGAGTGCTTTACCATTGAAAAAAGTGGGATACTTTGAAACCTTACTAAACTTGTTTATCTGCAAATGCATTATTTCAAAGATTTTAATCATATCCTGCATTATTTATGATTTATGCTTTTAAGTTATGATAGGGATATCAATCATTAAAAGGCAGACATGAATGATTCTCGTAAGATTTTGCTCAAGATAACAAAATAATGATCCAGTGAAATATTCATCATATTTATCTTTTTTTTCTAGTAATGGCCCCCTTTTTTTTGCTTTGTTTTCCTGATACCAAAACTATTGTAATTTTTTTTCAGATTTTTATACATTGATACAGGTGCCAAAACAAAGTTTTTCGGACTTTTAGTATCTTCTGTATCTTCTGTGCTGTTGATTTAAAGTGTTATCAATAAACGTTGCTGACTGTAAACAATTGTTTAATAAAAACAAGTGGATTGATCAGTATCTCTGTTACAGTATCAACACTGAACACCTTGAAGTGTTCTTTATTTCACTGGATCTTTCAACAAATCCAGTATGTCAAACAGGTAACATACAGGTGGTGTCATGAATGTCTGTAAATGGATTAGATACAGGAATGATTATCCATGTAATACTTCTGACAAAAAGTTTGCTTCTAAAACAATACACCAGAGGGAATTGTCTGGTCCCTTTTATTATTATCAGTCTTACCTGCATCACATGATTCAACAGTTGGTCTTTGCACTTCAGCATGTTTTAGTCCGTGGGCTGAGTGGGCCTACCGTGCAACCCCAGGACTCACCGAACCAACTTTTTTAAGGTCTGAAATATGTCTTTTGTCGAATTGCAGATGTTAACAAACTTAATTTTGGATGGACTGCTAATTTGAGAACTATTTTAAGGCCTCATTTTGGCCAATCTCTGTTTATACTGAAATTGTATCTATAGGTAGCAAAACAAGACTTTACGGTCAGATTAGGGAATCATGAATGATATCAATAGCAAGCTTAGGGTATAAGCTTTAAAGTGCATATCTTATTTTGATTTTCGATATTATCTGTTAGCTGTCAGAGCTGAAATCTTAGCCCTCCCTCTGCCAAATTTTATCACAAATTGCTCAAAATTTGTCTTGTAAATGTAAAAATTATAAATTGAAATACATCTGGGGGTCATTTGGTGTTTATTGTATGTATTTTCTTACAAAAAATCTTCAAAAAATTAATATTTTTGTATTATTTGAATTTATTACTTTCAACTAGAAAACACAAAATAAATCCATATTTCGCATATTTAGGTCACATTTGGGGCCATTTGGTGTTTATTGTATCAATTTTCTTTTAAAAAAATCTTCAAAAAATTAATATTTTGGTATTTTTAAAAAACAGTTTACTTGCTTTAAAGGGCTGGTCAGTAGTTTTTCGAAATCTGAAACTTATCTTAGCCTTTGCTTTTTACCTGTATATCATACCAACCAAACCAGGTAAAAACATTGTTCCTGAGTTATTGTTTACCTATTAAAATTCGCAGAAAAGTACTCATCCCCTTCAAAATTTATCAAAAATTTCAGGTAGATTATTGACAGCAGAAATTGTAATTGATACTGCTTTACACATTGATAATATAGTGTTGATAGAAATCATAAATCCAAATGATATTTTAAAGATTTTAGTGGATATTTCAAAATTTTTCCCAGGATTTCAGGTTTTAGGGTTTTATCACTTATTTTCACTTGACCCGTTATATTCCAGTAATACTGGCATTCATCACATTTTATTTGCCTTTACCATAGCACCACACTACAGTATTGACAGTAAGACAAAATATTGTTCTTTACATATTGTTCAACATTCATAATAAAGGAAATATTACCCCTCCCCCTTCAAAAATGAGCTAGAAATTTATCCTTTCTGGCCACTTTTTGAAAGAAATGATTGGTTTTATAGATCCTTTGTTTAAATATTATGCCTTTTTGATAGATATTGAAAATACAAATGATCTTATATAGGTTTTTATCGATACGGTGCAGTTTTTAGCCATACATCTGTGAAAAATGGATGATTTCAGGTTTCAAGTTTTGGTCACTTGTTTTCATTTGAAGGAACTTATTCAAGTAATATTGGCATCTAGCATCTTTTATTTGATTTTTATTCAAGAACCTGTACATCACAGAAATGAAAGTAAGTCATCATATTACTGTTTATAAACAATTAACACATTTCAATTGCTGAAATTGTACCGCTACCCCTTAAAGATTATCGATGTGTGAAAAACTATCAATTTTTCTGTGGTCAATAATATACCAAAAAGGTTTAAATCTTCATAAATATTAAGGGGGAAGGGTATTTTTCTGCAAATTTTAATAGGTAAAAATATCTCAGGAACAAATTTTTGACTTGATTGGTATGACATATAGGTATAAAGTAAAGGCAAAGATAAGTTTCAGATTTCTATAATTAGTGACCAGCACTTAAAACAAGGCAAAATGTTGAAAAAATAAAAGAACAAAAAACAAAATATTTATTTTTTGAAGATTTTAATGATAAAATTGATGCAACAAACACCAAATGGCCCCAGATATTGAAAATTGGCCAAAATGACCCACTAGGGCCTTAGTATAGCCTTTGATTAGTATGATATACAGGTATAAAATAAAGTCAAAGATAAGTTTCAGATTTCCATAGTTAGTGACCAGCACTAACTATTCATTTGTTGAAGATTTTAATAAGAATATTGATGCAACAAACACCAAATGGCCCCAAATATTATTGAAAAATGGCCAAAATTATCCACCAGGGCCTTAATATAGCCCCCAAATCAGTACAGTAGTCCATCCCAAAATTAAGCTTGTTACCACCTAAAATTCGACAAAAAGATATACATGTATTTGAGACCATTTGGTCCGGATGAGTCCTTGGTGGTGCACGGTATGCCTAGCCAGTTCATGACCTATTTGGCTCAGGGAAATAAAAGGAGTGTAAGTTGGCACACGTAGTGGTATATCAGAAATAAAATCGTCAATACACTGCATGATGCTAGAACAACGCTGAACACCCTTATATATATATATACACACACGAGTAAGAACAGAAATGCCATTCAGACTTGAAATCCATGAAAAAATGTGCTTACATGAACTGGTTAAGTAAAGACAGAAGGATAGAAAATGCATGTTTACGAATTGCGACAGGTAAAGGTTTGGACATCAGCTAGTGTTGCAAATTAATGCCAGACATATTTTAGTTTAAACTATGCTTTAAGAAGCTTGTAGAGACGATTTATTTTGAAAGTCAATTGTTATCCAAAATGTCCGAGATTTTGTACCTATACTTAAAGCACTATATTTTTTTAAGCTATGTAATTAATGAAGTTTTTTGTTGAGTTTGTTGCTGGTATTTTCTGTAATCATTTAAAAATACCAAACGTCGTTGAAGTTGCAGACGGTGTGAATCTTTGAAATAATGTATTTAAGATAAATAGGTTTATTAAACTATGACTAAAGCTATCGTTGAAAATGGGCCAAAATCTGGTTTTACAGGGTATTTTTTATCGTTATAACGTTACGCTATGGTGTAATAATGTCATATTTATGTATATTATATATGTAAACGATATCTACAATAAATTAATGCGTATCGTTTTCAAGTTCAATGTCAAGGTCATTACAAGACAGTCAACGTCAGAACGTCGTTCAGACGTAAATTGCGACATTCAGTCACAACATTTAATTCTGATCTGATATGCTGAGGGTTTTTGTAATATGCTCTTACCATTGTTATTTTAAATAAATTTAGATAGTCTTTTAATCTTATTATTTTCACAGGTGTTAAGAATGGGAAATTTTGCAGTCATGACCATTGACTCAAATATAAAACATTCTAACCTTATTTCACTTTTCCGACAAGCATTTTCTTAAAGTTTATGCCAATACCTTGACAACGATGTATAATTTAGTTATAGGGTATTTGGGTAATTTAAATTTTAAAAAATCTCGATATTTGCCACTCTACTATTAAAAAGGACTGGGCGATAGATAATCAAGTCATTTTCAAGATCGACAATATTATACAGCCCCACCTCCCCCTTAAACTTATTTCACGTTCGTAAGGAAGAAGGCTTTAGAGCATGTGTATTTCCAAAAACCAACTTATTTCAAACATTAACATATTTATCGTGACAACGTCACAAATGTAGGCATATGCTGGATTGCAACATACCACATACCGTTTATTTTCATTCTACATTTGTAATATTGCTAAATATTCAAGTTTAAAATTCGCTAATTTTGACGTTTATGTTCACAGAAAAGTCATATACAACATCGATCATTATCACTAAAACAGTCCTACATGTTATCAAAATCATATGACGTCGGGGACGAAAAATGTGGATTTTTAACAGAATGTAAACTACACGGAACATACGTATTCAAGTGTTGAAAAGTCACAGATCCATGCTAAGTAGTGTGTTTCTTCGATGATTTTTTAACTGAATTATTAGATATTTCAAAAAATTTGTTAACAACTTCTAAAGCACAAAACGTACAAATTTATTTCTGCCAGGGTTTGATAGAAGTTTGAAAAATGACGAACGAGGCGGATGCGGGTGCTTACGAAAACCGGAAATAAATGTCTACCAACTGTTGTCGAGAAAGAAATCGTTGACCTGGGATGATAGATACTGTCCTACTATTTAACATATTTTACGAATATTCACTTAAAGCTTTTTTGTACATGAGCAACAAACAATAAGCATTTGTTTGATTCAAGTTTGCCTGTGAAAGAACAAGAAGAAAAAACATGGTGTATATAATAAAACCTACCGTTTGTAAGCATTACACTTTTATCTTCTCTTCACTACAGTAATACTGATCTACATTTTCAGTTGTAATTACATAAAATATAATATTACTCATATAATATAACTGTTTTGAAAAGATAACCACCAGCAACCGAACAACACACCAAGTCACGAATATACGTAGTGTATGAGAGATTTATTTGTCGATCGATTATGAATGATATTGTTCGGATAGATTGATTAGATTTTTTTTTTCTTTTTTTTTCAGAAGTATATTAATAGGCTTTATGTCTTATCGTTTTCGAGATAGTTTTTTCATGTTTTCATTGATTTCGTTGTTTCAATTATATATTCACACATTTTACATAAATCTTAACAGTTTTTGGGATAGGAGAGGTGCCGACCTTCAAGTTTCATAACCTATAGGAATTTTTACTTTCCGTCCGATTTTGACGCATTTCTTCATTGAAGTTTTTGTGTCAACACTTTCAGTGGTGTGGTAAATGTTTTTAGAAACGTATGATCTCAAGTACTTACATTCTTTCTGCAAATATATTCTATTGTAAATGCCAGATATACCACAACCCTAATTAAGTTACAACCATTCTTTATGAGAGTCAAATAAATATGAGAAAAGTAGGAGCTCAGATTCTTTGTTTTTAAACAACTGCATATGAAATGTGTTCTTTCAATTTACAGCAAACTTAACCAAGTAGGGATGCGTAACAGCAAAGGCGACAAGACGATTACAGGTTTCGAGATGTTTATATTTTTCATCTTATGTTTCTATTTATCTGGAGCACGTCATTTAAAGAAATCCAACACTATAGGAGATTTGTCAGATAACAAGATAGAAGAACTGAAACAACATCAAAATGTAAGACAGTGGAAGAATAATGAGAATAATTCCTTTGATGACAGGGAAGGAGCATATGTTGATTTGGATGGTTCTTCAGAAGAAGTGGATGATCCTGCCAAAGAAGAGGAGGAGTTGGAAGATCGTACTTCTAGTGGTGGAGACTTATTAGATAAGGAGATCGTGAATCAGGACTCAACGTTAGCTAAGATGATAGAGAGCATGGTTGTCGAAGAAAATGGACAAGAGGAAACGCCCACTGGTTTACATCCAGAGTCTGATGCAAAAGAAAAACAGAATTCCTTAGATTATCACAAGTATATATACAAACAGAAAGTAGAAATGGACACAGAATCAGAGAATGAAAATAAAATTGATAATGTGAAACGAAACAAAAGAAATTTTGATGCACGTACATCTATATACTGGAATAAAGGCATTATACCTTATACACTTGCTGGCAATCTTGGAAAAGGTGAGAGTAAAAAAGTAATCGAAAATGCCATTGCTGAACTCAGTAAAAAAACCTGCGTGAAACTGGTACCCAGAAATAGTTCAGAAGCACAAACACTTGGTCATAAGTCTTACATAGAATTCTTCAGTGGAAGTGGCTGTTGGTCGTTCATTGGCAGAATGATTCCGGGAAAACAACAGATCAGTTTACAAGAAAACGAGTGTGTTACTCACAGTACTGTTCTTCACGAGATAATGCACGCAATTGGAATGCATCACGAACAGAGTCGATCAGATAGAGACCACTATATTAAAATTTTTAAGAGGAATATTAAACCAATACATCTAGAAGAATTTAAGAAAGAAAAAACAATTGATACTAATTCTTATGACGCTGAGTCTGTATTACAGGACAGTTTGTATTCCTATGGTAAATATGGTAATGGAATAGATCAGAAATCGATGTAGTTCCTGGACAAAAGACTGAATTTTCTAGCAGACAAGAACGGTGGACTAGACTTTTACGATGTAGCTGATATCACAGATGCTTACGAGTGTGCAACTAACTGCACGGGAACCAACAGACCAGCTTGTCAGAATGGAGGATTTGTGGATCACAACTGTAAATGTTTCTGTCCTACTAGATTGAAGGGAGCTAACTGTGAACTTGTAGATACACAAACAACTTGTGGAGGAATTGTTGACTTAAAATCCACAGCAATCGCGACTATACAAACACCGGACTGGCCATCACCTTATCCCAGAGGAACTAAGTGTACTTGGCTACTCAGGGCACCAGCTGGAAAAGTTGTGAAAATCACAATTGATGAATTGTCTCTACCATACATCAGCAGAAACAGAAGGTGTTACCACTGGTTAGAAATCCGCTACAATTTGATTGGACAGCTTGGTCCAAAGATATGTGGTGACACTCAGAACATGACATGGCAAGCAACTCCATATGGGAACCCAAATCTAATGATGTTAACGTTTGATGCAAAGTTTGCTAGAGACAGACCTTCAAAAAGGGGATTCAGTATTGAAGCTACAGCTATTGGCAGAGGTTGTACTGAAAAATCTTGTGGGTTTGGTACATGTATAGAAGATGATGCTGGATCATATACATGTAGTTGTCCTTCTAATATAACTGCTAGACACTGCGAAACGGTGACGGCTAGTTATTTTTCAGATATATCAGATGATGAAACGTCTAAACCATAAAGTAGAACATTATAACTGAAAAAAAAACGACAATATTATGAGAATATATAGTTCTGTTGCCAATGCGAGAAGCATAAAGCTTTTTTGCTTAAAATAATTATTTTCTTCGCTCTGCATCTAAATGAGAACATTATTTACTAACTATCATTTAATGAAATCATTAATATCTATTTTACGTAAGCTTAATGTCAAAAGTATAAATGATATTGAACTAACAGATCTTCAGCAGAACGGGTCCTGTGTAGACTAAATCAGCATATGTTTCCAGAAGAGTAGATTGATTAAGGGTCTCAGATGGCCCTGATTTGGACAAAAAATTCTTTTCTTTAATCCACAACAACTGATTAAAATATTTGATAAAGAATGTTAAAGGATACAAATCTTTGGCACGTTACCTTTTAAATGACATCACTATGACGTCAATAAACTGCGTTGATTGGCGGAAAATCACTTCTTTTGCCATTTTTGTTCATTTTGATCTAGTGTTTCTTCCAGAAAACTGGCTGAATCCCTGAACCGAAATCAGTTTTGTGTAAAAACGTTTGTATAATTAAGACACATCTTGCTACATCTAACTAATTTTGATTAATGAATTTGGACAGTGCTTTCTAAACCAAAATGTATACATGTAGAGCTCAAAATGATGGAAAATCGTCCGTTTTCGGTAAGCCTGAAAATTAGTCTTGCTTTTGAAAGTTATTTACTAATGAAAAACTATATTTAAATTTTAATACTAGGTATAACAAAAAAAATCAGTTAGAAATTTTGTGATCCGTAGTGGTTACAGAATCAAAACGTTCGTGACGCTATCGCAAAAATCAGTGAAAAGCACAATTTGGACAATTCGAACTTTTTAGTTTTAGATTAAGCCCTAAACCCCATGAAATAATCGTTGAATTTATCGTTCTGATAAGGTTCTGATTCTGAATACGAAAAATATTTGGTAACTTGGTACTGTTGTCGCGTATTGTGTTATTTAGATGTGCAGTGCTAATGGTTTTGTTATTTAGACGTGTAGTCCTCATGATTACATTATCACATACTCAGATATTACCTCAGTAACAAAACATAACCTTGAGGCTGTTGCCAGCTTCCGTCGCTGTTACACTAACCGTATCCTCTGTATGCTTTCCTGACGCTAATTGTTGCAATCGCGATAACCTGCTTTGCATAAGACGAAAAATGCTAATTTTTTTGTGCCTGTCCCAAGCCAGGACTCAGATTATCAGTGGTTGTCTTTCTGTCTTTTTTTTCTTTTATTATGAGTTGGATAGACGGGTAGAGTAGACAGTAGTGTTCTATAGTTTTTAGCCGGATTGCTGACATTCCCTGTTTATCTTTTCATTTTATAATTGGTCTGAAATTTAATGTCCATTTTAATCAAGCAAGTTATTAACTCAGCAAATGCATATTCCTTCGACCCATTTTGATATAAAACTGGACGATGTTCTGTTTCAGTATTATTATTATTATTACTACGTCATATAAGTAGCTTTTTATTTTCAATCAACCAGTTTAACTTGATTTCTGCCGAGTTATCTAATATTTCTCTCCAGAAAGAGTTCCCAGTTATTATCACCTATTTTAGGTAAATTATTAAAACTGATGTCTTCTGAAAACAGTAATTTAGTTTACTTACATGAGAG
>JAOXYI010028793.1:0-13296 GCA_028566495.1 Lithophaga antillarum
TCTTTCTGATGTAGAACACAATATTTCTTGGCATTTGTAGGTTCAAAAAGTTGGAAAATTGAGAAACTTTTATCATTCCTGCAATATTGGTATGAATAATTGAATAATGAAGTGATTGACCCTGCATTGATTCAAATCACCAAAACCAGGCTGAAATTGTCAGATGCGGTAAAAATTGCCCTCAATCAAACATAAACCACGGGCACTAAAAAGCTTAGATCTATTGATTGTTATACATAATCCGAAAGAAGATGCCCGGGCCTACATTTCCACGTCCTTGGTTTTAACAAAATGTTTTGTTTTAGTCGATTTTAAGGCAAATCAAAATTGGACAGACTGCAAATGTCAACTGCGGTAATATGGAACCATCGAAAATTCGAACTCCGAAAATTTCCAAGATATAGTATTTAACTAAATTATTTTGTGCTGGGAAGTTAGGCAGGAACATCAGCTAGGATTACACAAAATTTGGGCTAAGAATATCAAGAAATAAAAGAGTGACATGTCTGACTAGATAATAAGATGAAGAAGAATTTTGGCCTTGTGTTGAGTATACCCATGTTGGGTATCTGGTCATGGAATTTTTTTCCTAAGAGCTAGGGTTAAGTCTTTTGGTGGGGATCAAGGGGGTTAGGTAAGCTATAAGTTAAAGGTATCCAGCTAACCCCCAAAGGTCCAAAAGACCTTTTTTAACCCCTTTTTTCTAACCCAAACCACAACCCAAAATAGAAAAGTCGATTCCTATGCATGGATTGTCAATAATTCATCGGATTTCTAGGGGTTAGCTAAGCACAGTTTTCATGATATTAAGCTGATAGAGCTAAGATTAAAAATAAGAAAGACATCAATTTTGGGGATTTTTGTCCACGACCGATTACCGCAATAACCAAAAATCGGCCTATACTCATACTTAGGGTTAGGGGTTAGGGTTAGGGTTAGGGATAGGGGTTTTGACGAAGATCATCCACTTTTTCATCCATTTTATGGGGAAGAAATGGATCATATGCCTTTTGTTAATATAGGGTTGATGTTTCTCATATGCGTACATTTTCAATCTTTGAAGTGCTAGAAAATCTGTTTCGGAAGAGATGTTGGCAGATCGTAAGCAGCACTGGAGAACTTGGTCTAATTGTTAGACGATGGTGATAATGCATTTAGTCTATCCTGAGACTCCTAGGTATGATAACATGTCAAATTTTGCAAAAGAATCCTCGAACCTAGAAAACTTCTTGGCATGTTGTAAGTGTTTTTTCCACCAATGTTTAATTTAGTTGAGCTCTCTTTTTGATGACGATATCTTCAGAATATAAACCGTTCTGGAAAGCTTGAGTAGGTGTCTAGGAGTTGGTTGGAATAGAGATGGGCTTTCTGAAAGGCTGATTCCATGATAGCATGCTTCACACTGTAACCGAAAAAAGTATGAATTGATGGTGAAGGATCAGCCGAATGCAAGTTGCAAGTGCGCAGCTGTCGTCCGTTCATGATCAATTTTGCTATTTTTTACTTTCAGTCTTCAACGCAGAAAAAGTCGGGGAAAAAGTGATTGTAAGGCGCCACCTGGTCAATTTTGAAGAAAAATCGGGTTCCAAATAGCTTGTACTTAAAAAAGTTTATTGAAGAAGCGGTCGTAGATCCCCAAGTACTAATGCAAAATATTCTTCAATTTGGTGCAGATGCCACTCGAATATCTCCTCCATTAGAAAGCTAGTTGCATTTGTGTATCTTGACCGACCATTGGCCGTAATCTGCTAACATGAAGGTCCTTTGACGTAGGCCAACAAGACATATCCCTATAACTACCCTAGACTGGACTTTGATATTCTCATTGCCGTAAAAGTGTCATTTTCCGACTACCTCTCTGCAGTGATATTGCTATTTCTCTTCGGGATATGGCTGATTTTCTGTGGTATTTGGTTTCCTAACGCTAACGCAAGATTATAGTGAATTGCATTTTTTTGCATCAGTTTTCCCATGAAAAAGCACTTTCCCTCTGGGATTCATTTTTCAATCTCACCTAGATCGGGACACAGGTTCATCTCCAATTTCCAGCAAGCGTCTCTCCGTAGGGTACCCAAAAGTGCGAAATGATCGCACTCAAAATTGTGATTCATAGTCAAAAGACTTAACAGGAACAGCCAATCTTTTTTCTGCATTACTAACCTTTTGGATATACCTGGAACACAAATGAAATTGACAAAAAACCGTGATTTTATCTGATTTGTGTTTAGGGTTAGGGTTGAAGTTTGTCCCAAAAATATGA
The DNA here is from genome assembly GCA_028566495.1 of Lithophaga antillarum. Lineage (NCBI taxonomy): Eukaryota > Metazoa > Mollusca > Bivalvia > Mytilida > Mytilidae > Lithophaga > Lithophaga antillarum. The sequence goes on from JAOXYI010028793.1 coordinate 2,261, forward strand.
GTGTTCTAGACATCCCTGACAGGATTGTTGTTCCAATGATAGAAACATTTACTACAATTATTCAGTAAATGATACAAAGTATGACGTATTTGTCGTATTTGTCGAATTTTGTTGGTCTGTTTTGGTTTTGGTTGATGCTTTTTTTTTACAGTGTAACGTATCTGATCGTCCTTCGATATGACGTTAACAGAATTACCAGCCCTGTCCGCTCAATCGTCTAAAGTATACACCCTGATAAAAAGTTATGTTAGTAACCAAACAATATTTAATTAACGGAGCAGAATAATGATATTTTAGAAACGGGTCTCATTTTTATTTGCATTTTCCGAAAATTTTCGCATGATTAAAACATCTCTACCAAAACACGATGTAACCTAATGACTACCTAACCTAGATCTGCTAGTGAATCAAATGTGTTCCCGTTTTTATTAATGAGAAACGTCAATCATGAAAACATCGGTAAAAGGATATTGAAATTATTTTTTAGCAAAATAATCCCTCGCACATTTACATGTAAAGTTGAATATAGACATCTGCTGCCAAAATCATACTAATGAAAAAGTAATTATATGTTCGATGTACGATCTTCCTGCACCTTTCCTGCTTCACTAAAAACAAAACACCTGAAACTATAAGCAAGCTCACTTGTGAAACATTTAGTCTCGCTTTCATTTGTGGGATTATTTCCTGTCAGTGGATGATCCCTGTAAATCATTTATTACAAGTCATTTATACCAAGCCTTTTGGATTCGTCTGTTTAAATATGTTAACTCGTAATTTGCATGGTAAATTGATCAAAAATGATTGAACTATTTCCTGTGGATACGGAATGGTACGATTTTCCATAGGGCATCATCTTGAAAACGGTAACAAATGCTCTTGAAATATCGAAAAGATTGTGTCTTTATTGACATTATGATTTAAATCGCTGGCACTATACACGTTTGAAATGATTAGTATAGTGAAGATTATAAACAAAAATTCATTGATTTTGCTTGATTCTGTAGGATGTGACTTCATATAAACACAAACCAACTACACTACTGTGATTCTTTAAGATATCAAGTAGGATCTCTGGATGACCCTGGTTGACTCCTGAGAACACATAATAACCTCTTACCGTCGAATACTCCGGCGCGAACCCGGAGTGAGTCTCAGTGAAATCATCGGCAGACTCTAGAGGGACCCACGGATAACTCTAACATGATCCTTGGATGATCCTAGGGTGGCCAGGGTGACCACTGGGTGACCCCGGGGTGACCTCTTGGTTGCCCTAGGTTGACCACGGGGTGACCCTAGAGTCTCACTTGGGTGGCCCCGGGGTGACCACAGGGTAACCCTAGGTTGCCCGCGGGATGGCCCCGGTGTGACCACAGGGTAACACTAGGTTGACCAGGGGGTGACCCTAGAGTCCCACTTGGGTTTCCAGGAAGTCACATGGGTTGGCTCTGGAATTACCTGGGGTAGTTGGGTGACACGTTGTCATGCTAAAGTTACATTTTTCTTTTATTTAGTGTTGAAGGAAAGTCGTTTGTAGCAACCATACCGACATTCGATTGATGTTATAGGATATAGGAAAGAAAAATCATATAAATACAAGGTAAGAACAGACATATTTTATTTGATCGTTTATTTACAGTGATACGAATTGACAACACTTGCTTTATAAAAAATAATAATGGTTTTCTTTCGAATTGTTTTCTATGGAGACTGGTATCATTTTACTGAAATATACTTTTAACGTAATTAACCTACAAACGTATTAAAATTAGACCAGTCAACAAGGAGCGATATTACAACTGTATTTGCAATAACAACGCTATCTGCAATAATATTCGCTAACTGCAATAAATCAAGATGTTGCAGTTAGCGTCGCTATGGTACATATTGGCGCCAAGTGCAATAACAAATATCGAAAAATGAACACTAGTTACTGCGAAAAAGCAGTATCTACATAATATTTAAACGTATATATTATATTTTTACTGTCCTCTGTTGGTTTCTTTAATGAAATGCCACTGAATTTCCTATATATAATTGGAAGTTCAGTTTTAGCCGAAAATACCATGCGCATATACAATTTAGTTTCCGAAATTTATCAGCTGAAAGGTGTTTGATTTGATTGTTTAATAATTTGACGCCTTTTTAGCTCATCTGGCTAAAAGACAGGGTGAGCTTTTGCCATCACTTGGCGTCCTTCGTCCGTCGTCTGTCGTCCGTCGTCGTGGTCGTGGTCGTTAATTTTTCAAAAATCTTCTCCTCTGAAACCACTGGGCCAATTAGAACCAAACTTGGCCAAAATCATCCTTAGGGTGTCTAGTTTCAAAATTGTATCCTATGTTCCAGCCGATCAACCAACATGGCCGCCATTACTAAAATAGATCATAGGGTAAAATCAACAAAAAATTCAATAAACAAATTCTGAAAAATCCTGTAAAGGGCCAATTGCTACCAAACTTTGAGTAAATGATACATCTATGATCCCTTTAAGAATTCTGGTTGGTGACCCCTAACACCATCAAATATGGCTGCCACCGATACTAAAAATAGAAACTTTGACGAAAAATTCAATCAAAAAAATTCTGAAAAACCCTGTAAATGGCCAATTACTACTAAACTTTGGGTAAATGATACATTTATGATCCCCTTTAAGAATTATGGTTGATAACTCCGAACACCATCAAACATGGCTTCCACCGTTACTAAAAATAGAAATTTTAACAAAAAATGCTGAAAAATGCTGTAAAGGGCCAGTTGCTGCCAAACTGGGAAAATGATACCTTTGTCATCCCCTTTAAGACTTTTGGTTGATGACCCCAACCGCCATCAAACATGGCCGCCACCATTATTAAAAATAGAAAATTTGAAATATTCTTCTAGAATCATTGTGTCAAATCTAATACTAATCTGAAGCCACTAGGAAACCAGGTGAGCGATACAGGCTCACTCAGGTGAGCCTCTAGTTATTTGAATATATTTGATATGCAAAAATCTTTAATACATATAATTTGGTCTTGTACCGCTTCCAAAATGCTGTAATGTTGTTGTCATGTTATATTCGAACTATAGTTTTTGTGTCGCCTACGACGAAATTCGCTGGAGGAGAGACATAGACGTCAGCAAATTCTTATAAGCTAATTGATTCGTGGTAAGTACTGAAAACTAAAAGTTTGCTTTATATACGTTGATAAAATTTACAAGTTTGTGCTTGTCTTCTTCAATTACAAACCACTTTTGCTGTTTTTGATCTGAGCGAATGGAGGAAAGAATGGTTGGTTGGTTGTTGGTGTTTATCGTCGCTTTCACCAATTTTTCAGCTATCTCATGACTACCACCAGACTTACTGGGCAAGGAAAGCCCAGACAGCTATCCAGCTGAACCAGTGAAACCCTTAGGTAAGTGTGTGACACTTTAACACAAGCGGGAAGAGTAGGACCCGAACTCGCGACAGCGGCGTTAGACTTGTGGTTATGAGACCGCGACCTTAATTAGTAGGTCGCCCAAATTGTTCCGTTTACAAAGTAAATGTGGATTGAATTTTTAATTATCGGATGCATATTTTATAGTTTTATTTGATACTGAAAATAAGGACCGTTCGTACATTTTCCTATGAAGCGTTTTTGCACTTTATATCATATATAGTGTGCTATGGTTCTCACTATCACATTGGCATGAAAGTACATAAAACAACAACCGTTTAAGTTTTCTAGTGTATCAAAACATAACTAAATACATAAGGGTCATCCTGAATATAACCAAACTGTACTTAATTGCAGACATTACTATGATTGCTGCCGAAGAACACTTTTACCAGTTCTCTTTGCTGTTTTGTTTGAGTATGCAATGTGGTTTTGCTCATGTTTATGTACTACTACAAGTAATGTTTACTTTGTGTTTTTTCCAAATTCATATATGCATTGATATGTAAGTTGTCCCTACGGACCAATTGTTCTTGTAACAATTTAAACAAATCAATAAAAATTCGTCTTTCATCAAGAAAAAAAATATGAATAGAAGGAAAGGTGATTAGTTTAGATATTGACTGCTACATTTAAGAAGCAGTGATATTCAGTGAATATAAGAAAGACCAACGCGTGTCCGATGCCTTTTGAACCAACTAATTTTTACAAAATTTTTACGCGACTTTCATGCATAAACAAAACTATGAAGATTTGACTCTACGAATGGTGCAGACTCGCATACATATAACAGATAGAAGAAAAAATCATATATTTAACATATCAAAAGTACACCAGATATCGTTGATATATCTATTTTGCACAAAACTGTCAATGAAATACTTACTTTTCATCTATTTCAGTAGACCGACAATGGATCAAAAAAAAAAAAGATTTTGATTCGATATTACCCAACATCCACTGTTTGTGTACCGGTTTCAAGTCGCCATATACAATCACGCATTTTTGGGGTCTGTTTTGTTGAATCACAAGTCTAAAAGCAACTACTTAGCTGCGATTTAGGTCAAAAAATAAAAAGTTTAGTTTAAGAAAATATTGCACATAGCGGGCTATTGTTACATCATGTTTTTGGCATATGTACAATCACAACGCTATTTGCAATAATTATTGCAAATAACGTTGTTGCAAATAGCGTTGATAGATTTAACACTATCTGATATAATTATTGCAGATAGCGTACGCTAAATGCAATATTGTTGCAAATTGCGTTGTTATTGCAGATAGAGTTGTAACAATGCTGTATTTTCGTCCACAAGTTGTCTTCTTCGCGATTCTAAAATCAAAATTAAGTAAAACTGTGAATCTCTTCACTCGAGTACTTAAAAGCCCGATCCAAAGCGGTCTTTGATCTGACCTTGTTTGGTAATAGTGAAGTCTTTATGATTGGTCTCGTTTCTTCTTCACTATCTCAGTTCTCATCTCATCAAATAAATAATTAACTTATTCGATACGCATAATTATGTCCATTTAATCTTAAAGTGATAAAAAGTGTGAGGCTTACTTGTGAAAGTGACTCTAGTTTCTCGACTCTTGTTTTCCCGCCATTTTTGTAAAATCTGAAATGAATGTTCATTTTATCTCCTAAAAAAACAAGCAAGAAATAAACACAAAAGCAATTAAAAAAAGGCTTCGAAACCATTTTTTGAATAATTTTGACACAAATGATAACGTCTTTAAATTTTCAGATAACGAATTTACAGAAATAGATGAGGAAAGTAATTACCCACCTGTCAAGTAACCATGGTAAATACCGCCTGCATTCTACCATCAACGTGTCACTGAAATAGCCAAATCTGGAATTGGAATAAAAAATCCAGTCTTAATATGAGGCTTCCAATATTGTAACATGCAAAAATACAGGTATTCACTCATAAAATTTGTGAAAAACAACAATGACAGAAAGAGAAGGGATCGGATTCGATCTCACCATTTCTTTAGTTCAAGTAGTCAAGGCTTATTATATGTCTCTGTTTTAACTATTAAGTACGTGTTGCAAAAGAAAATCAATATCAATGGAAATATTTTTAAGCCCCCTCCCCCGAATAAAGTTTGAGTCAAGGGTAGAAATGACACTCTTCTTTGTCTTCAAATTATTTAAATGATATAAAAATATAAAAAATATTGAATTGTAGTTATTTATTACGATTAACTGTACATATTAAAATTTATCTATTGTTATTGTATGTGGACGAAACTGTCTTCTCATATGACAGTTGTGAAGATTTATACAGTTCACATATTTTTCTGATTATTGTGAAGAATGATAACTATAGCCAATATTAATAAAAAAATCTCTAGGGGAAGAGATCCCCAGTAATTTGTTTTAACTGTAGATAAAGAAATCGAGATTGGTAAATAATATTAATGTACAGAGTCAAAGTATGGGATTTCATAAATACAGACAAAATAATTTGCCCACAGAATGTTGGTTAGAAAAAGCGATTTTGCCAGTATTGTTGTTTATTCTATCGTTATTCTTGCCTTGGTTTCCCTGGTAAATCATTAAGTTCTTCTTCTGACAGATTTCGTGACTTGTAACAGTGCAAAGGAATCTGAAATCAGAATGAGAGAAACATTTGGAAAGCAACGATATTTTCATTCTAAAAATATCTTCTTTGAAATATTCCGTTTTATTTTTAAGTGAGCATTTTTTGTCAGATTTTGCGTATTTACATTTTTTTTTTAAATACATGTATTCTTGTAGTTTGTTCATTAATTTTGTTCTGTAATTCTTTATACTAAAAACTGACCAGTAATAGCATACTTTATCGTGCAAAATACTGTTTACTGCTGGAATTTCCTCAGTTACCAAAAGAGTATAATGTTTAAGGAAGTTTCTCACTTGATTATAACATTGTTCTTTTCCATAGACATATCCTCCAACCCGATGTATTCCTGCCCGAGGAGCTTCGTCTGTAATCCATATGCTGTGGAACCACTTAAATGAATCTTCACACCACTTTCTGTGATAATTGTAAAATAACTTCACAATGTAAATATTACAAAGACTTCATTCAAACAAATATACATAATAAGATGATATGCACGGATTGACATTCTTTTTTTTTCTGAACGAAAGATACATTTAAAACATTATTCTCAAATGTAATTTTTGGTAAAAAACATTTCAAGTAGACAGTAGCCCAGTCATGTTGTTATCTCGAAAATTTAGGTCCCCAGTATGAATGTTGATTTGCACGAGCGAGAAAAATATGCTACATTTATGTGGAGACTTTATATTTAATTGACCTTTTTTTCACCTTTGTTTTTCATTTTCAATATTTATCTGCACACTGATCATCTGCTATACCAGTTACAAGAAATTCTTTTTATTACGTCTATTAAATTTGATGTTGTCGACCTTGTCCTAGTAATCTTTGCACGTTGTCCTGTAGTGCAAGTCACGAGCGTGTAGAAGGTAGTAAGAACCTTCAAGAGGTCCATTTTGACTAATTGTAAGAATCAAGTGTACAAATGTACCATTACCGTGCTTGGAGATGTGACAAACTATACCACTTGACCACCGTTAAAAAGGCAGACTATTAAATATTCAGACCCTCTATTCAGTGCACTTGATTAATTCGAAATATTCCAAGAATCCCAGCGTACCATTTTGATACATGCCTCTTTATCTAAGGCAGTCTCATCACCACCCCCCACCCCCAAAAAACCTCTAGTTTTGTACTTGATCGCGAAACCTTCAAGGACGCGTTCTATTTTTTTTATCATGAGTATAATTTTAACCTTCTCAAAAACAGTTTACATTTAATGTAGACATTTTAATATATTTTGAATCACGCTTTGTTCATGTTTGTGCATTATATGTACTTGTTTGTTTCTAAATTATAAATTAGTACACACTATTGTCCTTGAAGATGTTCTACAAAGTCAACATAATGATGTATTATATAATCCTACCGTATCATTAATTCATCTCCTACAGTTTTGGCGCTACTAGGTCTGAATAATCCTGCAGCTCCATCACTGGTTGTGTCACTGTTAAATTTATCTGCAATTATCGTCACCTCCGCCCGTGGGTGGAGATTCTGGACATTGATCGCTGTAGACAACCCAACCACACCAGCTCCTAAAACAGCGATCGATTGCGCTGATTTGTTATCCATTTCTTCTCACTGATAACAGTATAATCCTTCTGTCTGCATATCGCATGTACTCTTGGAAAATCGCGTCCTCGAAAATAAGCTACGTATATTTTATATGTAGTAAATGCCTTTGTAGATAAGCTCCTCGAGTATGTAGTTATGCTAATACATATTCTCGTGGTACTGGTGGTCAAGCGTCCATAAACTGGATTAGTCCATTATATATCATAATAATTGATCACAATAAAGATAATCTGTTCAGATTTGCGTACATAGGGATCCAAGATATTGAAGATGACAGATATTTATAATCCAATTTTGTTAAAATTGTTCACAAATTCGCGTCTGCTAAACGATAGAGCCGGTGGGGAGGGGATTGGGAAAGAGAATAAAACAAAGTAGTAATAGTGATGTGACTATGATAATCATAACAGACCAAAAGAAAGAAAGACTAAACGGTTCGATCCCGGAAAATTCGATAAACAATCGCCTTAAATGAGTGTAACGTTGACAGGATGTATTTCCTTCCTGCATTCTAGATTATCTTTTAACAGCAAAATAACAATCTGTCAATATATAGTAAAAACTATTTATTAGTAATAAAATTTTCACGATATATATATGCTAACAAGCAGAAAATAAAAGCATATGAAAAATATATCCCTCCCCAAGTATATTCTAGGAATAGCCGATAAGAACCACCTACTTCAATTTTTTTAGGTTCATTTAATTGAAAATCTCATCTTTCCACCCCAGAAAAGTTGGATTGGGTTGGGTTGTTGCGGTTTATCGTCACTTTCAGCATTTTTTTCAGCTGTATCGTGCCTACCAGACTTATACCGCGGGAGAAGAAAACCCGAACATCCAGCCAGCTGATCGGTGAAACATCCGACCCTGGGTAGATGACTGGAAACCTTAACAAATTAAATGATGCAAGCAAGGCTCGAACCCATGACAGTGGTGTTAGGCTGGTGACTTTAACCACTTGGTTATCCAGGCCCGAGCGAGGCTCGAATCCATGACGGTGATGTTAGGCCAGTGACTTTAACCACTTGGTTATCCAGGCCCGAACGAGGCTCGAATCCATGACAGTGGTGTTAGGCCAGTGGCTTTAACCACTTGGTTATCCAGGTCCCTCCAAAAGAAGTATGAGCCTTCGATAACAAAACGTAAAAGTACAACCCTCTTAAGTACAGAGCCGCATGTCGTACGCCTTAATACGAAAAAGGTAGAAAATTAGGCTCGAGCATTCTCGATGACTAATTTACAGTCCCAGTCCCCTAACAGATTCCACTACGGTCCCAAACGGACATAAGCGGATCTCCTCACAAATTCAGATGCACAAGCCATGTTTCTGCAAGTTCTGCGTATTTATTACAAATAAATGACCCCAAATTTCCCAGTTTATCGCAAACGTTTAAGTTAGTTATTGTGACTTTTTGTTTTGTTTGTTTGTTTTTTTTTTAATCCAGGTGTAGATATAGAGTTTAGTGGCACACTTCTCTGGTAAAATATTTAAAATATACGCAAAGAAATCTAATATGACGAGAAAAAGTACTTTGAGACTTTGATTTTAGGACAAGATATCACATGCCATGCCTATATGGCCCGAAAATTGTGCGTTCAAAAGTACATATTTGTAAAATTTGTTTAATTTCATATTTACAATTTACTACTTAATTATTTGTTATAGTTGGGAGTCTTTATCGATCGAAATCATTTTATTTTCACATAATAACTGCTACATGTATTTTACACTTGGCTATAATCCTTTGATTTGTATTAATTATTAGCGATCTATATCCGTCTTTATACATGTATTCGAAATTGCGCAAGAAAGAATATAGATAAAATTGACACTTATTGTGAACTGTCGAAACAACCGTTTAGAAATTTTGATAACCGATAAGTGTTTTTAATCCGTAATCTCCGCTTTCGGCAAAACTTAGAATTAAACAATGTTTGATTGGTCCAATCCCGTATGTCAATCAGGCCTTAGTTTGTATTTATTTTGTTTGTATGTTTGTTATTCAGATATGTTGTTCATCGTTGAAATAAAATATGTAATCTTTCCAGCGACTTGGACTCTATCTGAAATATAGCTAGTTTCCCCGAAAGAAAATTTGTGGGACCAAACCAGCAAACTACCCGATCATACCAGTATCATGGGTATTGGGAACTATTAAACCGTTTTACAAAATAAGGGGGACAAACATAACCCAAAAAACTTCCGACCAGTCACTATAGTTAGCTGCATGGGTAAATTGTTTACTGCTGTTTTGTGTGAAAGATTAAATAAGTTTTCATACCCAGTTTTGCTTTTGAATGAGAGCCAGGTGTGGTTTTAGAAAAGGATACTCAACAGTAGACTGCATGTTTGTATTACATACTTTTTTGAAATTTTAAAAATGAAAAAGAAAATACTCTACTGTGCTTTCGTTGACTTTGAGAAAACATTTGATACTGTTATGCGTGAAGCTTTGTGGTATAAAATGCTACTGTCAAATATTAATGGTTATATGTACAACATTATTTTCAATATGTACAATAATATCAAGTCATGTTTATCTTACAATGGTCAGAAATCAGAATATTTTCCATGTGAAAAAAAAGTGTCCGTCAAGGTGAAAACTGGTCCCCTTTCTTATTTTCTCTCTTTTTGAATGATGTGGAAGACTTTTTTGCCAATGAAAATGTTTTAGGCTTGAAAACTGTACCTGATGAACTCGAATCAAAGGTTGAATATTTTTATAAAACTATATTTTACTTTATGCTGATGATACAGTCTTAATGGCTGAATCTGCAGCAGATTTTCAAACTCAGCTTGACAAATTTAGTGATTATTGGAAAGCGTGGAAGCTGAAAGTAAATGTTGAGAAAACAAAAATTATGATATTTTCTAAAGGAAGATTACTTGCAAATATTAGTTTTTATTATGACGGATTTGAAATAGAGATTGTTAAAGAATTCAGTTACTAAGGTGTCCTTTTTTTTCGAGAACTGGTTCTTTTAAATCATGTAAAAATCATCTCTCAGAAAAAGCTACAAAAACCATGTACGAAGTCATAAAGAAGGGGCGAACTCATAATTTATCCTAAGTTGCCAGCTAGATCTATTTGATAAATTAGTTAAACCTATATTTTTTTATGGGAGTGAAATTTGGGGATATGGAAATAATGATGCGCCAGAAAAAGTTCATTTAAAATTCTGCAAACTTTTGCTTCAATTAAAATCGACAACTCCGAACAGTATGATATATGGGGAGTTGGGGAGTAGTTATGAATTACCGTTTCTGCCCACTTGACTATTTTTGCAGTACAAACCTATGTGAAGACCCCAAAACTGAAAAAAATTGGATGCAGACGGACAGTGTATCAGGTAGATCCTTAATAAATTATGGCATCCGGATGTATAAATAAAATGGAAAATGAAATTTTGAAAGAGCGCGAAGAGG
>JAOXYI010028902.1:0-13295 GCA_028566495.1 Lithophaga antillarum
CCTTCGAAAGGTATTTTTTGGGATTGCCTGCTAAATTTTCGTATTTTTTGGAGGGGGGATTGAAAAATTTGCCCTCTGACAAGCCTACGTGTCTCCAATCTTTCAGAGTACCTATCCTGCACCGAGATTCCTCTTTAAATATTCAAGCATCCAGAGGAAGTAATAAGAAATATTTTAAAACTTGTTTAAAGTCCATTTATATAAATTATATTATTATATTATTATACCCTCGTCAAGTCATGTTCTTGCAAATCTTCATGTCTCAGTCATCTCAGGGCAATAAATGTATATGGACTGTGCCTGAATAAATCTGAAATTCTTAACTTTAAGCAGTTTTTTGTTGCATATTCATCTCAAAACCGATCAGCATTCAAACATAAAATCCTTACCTGGCTCAAATATGGTTGGAATGTATATTAAATAAATCAATCATCCAGCCTTCTTATCTAGTTTCTTCTCATAGATGTACGATTAGAGAATAGAATAAGAAGAATACCGAAACTCATAAGTCAAATATGAATAGGACTAGACAAAACCGTTATCAACAAAGAATCAAACATAAACTCAAGCGTGGAAGAAGAACACAGACACAACGCCGAAAACTAAAGCTAGGACAATACGATCTTCCATAAAAACCGGGAGTAACTTCAGGTGCCCCGGAAGGGTAAGCATGTCCTACTTCACTGATGACACCTGTCGTATTACCCAGTGTACAAAAGTCGGTAATAAGTCGTAAATCAGGTAATTTCGTTATAAGGAAATAGTAGTAGAGTACCAACCAGTGTTCTGTAACCAATGGTCCAGTAAAGAGAAGATAAACGCAAGGCAGTGTGGGAGTGATATCAGGTGTGTCGACAGGATAATCATTTCCTGCTATGATAGCATCACTCGTTGTACAATCCTCATAGTCACGTCTAGTATACCAACTAGTGTTCTGAAAACAATGGTCAAGTAAAGAGAGGACAAATGCAAGGCAGTGTGGAGTGATATCAGTTGCGTCGACAGGGTAATCATTTCCTGCTATGCTAGTATCATCAGTTGTGCCATCCCTACAGCCACGTCTAGTACACAAACTAGTGTTGTGAAAACAAAGGTCAAGTAAAGAGAAGACAAACGCGAGGCACATTGGAAGTTCGTGAGATCAGATGTGTCGACAGGGTTAATTATTTCCTCCTATACTAGCATCATCTGTAATGCAATCTCAATGATCACGAAAGAAGAAACAGAGACGAAATATCATAACTTTGTACATGCACTAAATAGTGACGGGCTAAACCGGTTTAATGGGTAATCAAACCTCTCTCTTTCATATCTCGACCTTCTGATGTGAAGAAAAACACACAGTAAAAAACATGCAGAGTACAACTGCTACGAAGATGACCACTAGAAACACAGAAAAGAAAAAAAATAACAAAGCAGGGTTAAAAGGTGCTTGCATCTACTGACATGCTGGTTAAGGCAATCATAACCAAAACACGTATTAAAGTATATATCACTTTTAAGTGCAAAAACAATGCAACGATAAGAAAAGAAGAAAAAACGGTTACAGAGACCAATGGGACAATTAAAAAAATTATATACTTGGAAAAGTTAACAAAAAAATTAAAACTAATAAAATAAGGAAGTAAGTTATGCTGAAATTAGTGGTCTGGAAAGACTAACTCAAAAGTTATCTGGAAAGAAAAATCATGGTCCACATCCAGGTCAACCCAATTTACGCCACTTTAATAAAAGTAATGAGTAAAAATAATGTAAATTTTACAAGCTTTCTCATAACTAATGACAGCTTGTATTTCAACATAAAACTATATATATAATACAGATATACACTACTGTAACTACTTTTATTTTTATTCTTAACAAATTTAGTTGCTGGTACCATAATTCCGGGTGAATCTGACGGTAAACGACCATTACACTCATACTCATCGCTATACCTTTTTACAAGATACATGTCAACACCTGAAAAAACAGATGGATTGGGAAGATCTGCCCGTATAGCCGCTTTGGCGACTCATCTCATTTATACGAGGTAAAGCATTTGTCTGCTGTAAACCTAAGAATAATTAATCTCAAACAGTCAAAGGCTAAAAAAATGTGTCTTTTTATGTTCTGTTATGTCATCTGTTCCAAAACATACTCTTTCTATTTCCGTATATTTCTTTTAACAACCTTATTTGAAGAATTCAGACATCAAAGAATTTTTTAAAGTTTCAAAGAGAATATCGAAAAGTAAAGATATCTAATGGAATAAATTCTGGAAAAATAATAACCATGGAATCTTTGTGGCATGAAGTATCAGAAAAAGATATAAATTTAAATTAAAAACGGAAAAAAGAGAAGTAATTTTCAAAGATATAAGAAAAACACTTTCCGAGGAAGTTATGTTCCGAACTATAAGAATAATGTAATTTTATTGTTAAGATTATGTCATCGCTGTTGGTCTAATCGACACACTTCACTTCAACAAAAACTTCAGGAACAACCAAGAAATTATTTCCAGAACCTATGCTTTTTCTTAGTGCCTGACATGCAAATTCACCTTCGGTAATACATCCGTATTGACTGACTTGAGTCTTGTCTCCTGTCCACACTGGTTTTTACCGCTTGAATGTTAGAGTAGTTCAAGGTTGCATATTTAGTGAAGAAGAAATCTCAATCGGATACCAGTTGTTTTTGGGGTTAGACTTTCTTAAAAGTTTGCCTTTGGCATACTTACATATATAAAGTCTATTCCTTTTTTCAGCACACCTTTCAGATCATATCGAAAGTGAGTCTGTATATCAAACTACATTGTATAAGCGTACTATTCAGTCGGAATTTGGGGCTATGCAAAGGGTATAATGAGACTTACATTAATAATTTACACAGGTATAAAATATACAACAATTTGTCATGAAAAACCACATTAATGCGAATCATATACCAAATTTTGAATTAGAGGAAAGATGATTTTGTTTTTGAGAAAACATTTTTGGAGTGATTGCGATGATAGCATTGTTGGTAGTTAAATGGAAAGGTCAAAGCAATGTCTTGAACTTTAGCAACTTTATAGTCTCTTTTGTAGATTTAATCAAAGAAACTACTTTATTCTTCTTTTAGCGACATGTTCATATTAGTACATTGTCTATTTCCATTACGCATACCTTATGGTCAGATGTATCGTACACAGCTGCAGTGACAATTATAGGGTTTTGCTACTACATGAAAAAATTCATCTGTCGAGATGATTTTTTTCAAGTGGCCTATAGATATCATATAATATAAAATTAAATATAAAACTGTTAATATATCCATCGAAATTTTACACAGTATTCAAATTAGATAATAATGAAATCAAGTTATGAAGTGCATCATAACAAACTGTACCACTACATCGGCTACAAACATTAGAACACGAAGGAGGCAACAAGGAGACGAGATTTCCTGAATTGGTACAGTCAAGTAGTTAAACCGGTTATGTTATGGGTACTCGAACCTTCACAATTTCCACCTTAACTCTGGTTTGAACGATCGCAAAATAGTACAATTACCAAACAAGATAATCACTAAATTATATACAAAAGGAAAATAGACAATACGTAATCAAGAAGCAGGATCAACATGTGCTCTCATCTACCTGCATGATATCTAAGGCTATTAAAACTTTGGTTATGTACTGATGCACAAGAAAACAAAAAGTAGTAATATCACGCCGTAAAAGTCTACCTGCCTGGGAAAATAGCTGTGAAATTTGGTAGATGACGCTTCATAATAAAAGAGAGAATATTAAGATAGTACAAGACATCAAATATTCTCCACAATCCATATTACTTTTATTTTGAACAAAAATTAAATGATATGTATGATTTCAGAGGTAGAAAACCTAACTTCAAGTTATTTCAGCAGAAGATGGAACCATTTTGCGCCGTTCCCAGAATAAAATGTGATCCTACATTTTGTTATCGAACAATAGATGGATCCTGTAACAATCTAAACTTTCCTTTGTGGGGAAAATCTTTGACAGCACAACCTAGATTTTTACCTCCAAGTTACGGGGACAGTAAGTATACAAATAGTGCACCAGAAAATCTAGAGTACTCTTTTTTAAGGTGGTCATTTGTTGCGAACTCATCTTGATTAAAATAACTTGCAGCAATTTATTATTAACATATAATATAAAAAATATAACGACAAACGCAAATTTAACATCTGAAACAAAGTCCTGAAAATGCTGAAAAGTACTATTGAACAATATTAAATATGCGATAATAATACATTATAATATAATATGCCGTGTAAGCATCCCTAGTGGAAGAAAAATTAAACCAGAAGACTGCAAAATCTGTAGTGTAAGCTGAATATTCCGAATCACTTTCTTATATGTCGTAATAAATCTGCTATGTCGACAATTTCCATGTAGGGTGTATTGAACAAGAAAATAAAAGCTCTCCACGATTAGATGATTTGATAATGTCTGTATAGTTGTTTCTTTGGTATATCATAATATCTATTACCAGTTAAGATTTTTTTTCCTGAAAAGAAAGGATAGCTTACTCATAGCACGTTTTTTTAGCTTCATTTACTCCCTATATGCCGGACGATATAAAGAAAAACAGACTCTTAATTGTTCATGTTTATTTCAACTCTCAATGTTTTTACTGTGTACGATGATGCATAACTTTTCAAAATTTCACATGACTTATTCTGACCACAGACTTATAATAAGTCTATGTTCTGACATTTTTGCTATCCTAGCTAAACCGGCTGATTGAAAAAACTCAATAACAATTTTCACACAAACAAAATTTCTCAGCATAAATTGACGGTAAGTTAAAGTTCTCCTAAAATGTTCAATTTAACACGATTTTTTTTCACGAAATATTTGTTAATTGGTATTCCTCTTAATATTGATAATGAGAATTTTACCAGATGAACGACAGACAGCTATATTTTTGTCATAAATACTGTTAGTAGAACTGCTAATATTCCCTCAGTAGAATAGAAGATAGGATAGGGAAAAAAAAATCTAAAACAAGATTTGCTTTTGCGTTTGCTGCCACTAACCCCAAGACCCTACAGGGTAGATAATAATAATAATAATGGAAAAAAATAAAACATGGTCTAAAATCTTAAGGAGAGGTATTAACTTTCTTCAGCTACCTCCACAGCAATAATGAATTGTTGCTCTACTTATGTTTGTGTACTGATGGAGATTTAATGCAAAATATCTTTTAAAATTTTTTGTAATGATTTGCCTCAGTTTTCAAAACCATCATATACAGAAAACAGCTTCTTTAGACAAATGAAAGGGTAACTGTTCAGAAGACTTGCGAAAGAAGTCATATTTACATTTTATAATATAAACGTTAATTGCTTTGATTTTTAAACTTTATCTGAACGGTCACAGGGATGAAACATCAAAATATACATTAATGGTGCCATGCTATCTCTTTTCAATATTCCAAGGTTTTTTGTTGGAATTGGAGAGTAATCACCTCTTAAAGAAGGTAAAAGTGTGTTGGAGTTGAAGAATTTAGAAACCGTATGCAATCTATGTTGTTTCTTTTACCTCGTTCTGTCTGCTTCTTTCAGTTTTTTCTGACAATGTCAGCTGCAAACTTTACTATTAGCTAGATTACTCATCTTCGCAGACATGACAGAATATATATTAAAAAAATATTAAAGAAAGCATAACGTTAAAAAAGTAGAACAAATATTTAATGACTGATATACTTTAATTACTATATTTAACGCTAATCATTTAAACATTAAAGGCAGTACAAAGTTAAAAAAAGGGACATCACATTATATACAGAGCGCAAATGAACACTTTCATTAATATTCCTTGTATTAAAACTCCAGGCCCTCATAACGTCTTCAAACCTTATCAGGTCGACCTGAAATGTTTGTTATTGTACAAAATCAGTATACCAAATCTCCCTAGATATTTTCCATTTTTCCAGATTGACTTTTCAAAATTCAATTTTTTTACCGAAAATGACAAAAAAAGTCAATTTCTACACAAAATTTTTTTATAAACTGCATACTAAAAATTCAAGGTAGTGATCCACGTCTGATTGGTTTTTCTCGAAACTCTTGTCGAACATGTGTAAATTTTTACCACATTTTGTGTGTTTTGATTTTCCACTTCCTCCAGAAAAAAATGAATTTTCACACTCACGTGCAACAGATGCCAATCCAAAACTTTTGCGAAACTTCTAAGAAATGACCAATGTATCATTCAGAAGAATTTTATAATACATTTGAAGAAATAGAAATTTCCTAAGCGTTTGGAAATATAGTGTTGTGTTTCTATGGGTGCTCAGTATATATGTGTGGATTTTGAAAATGCTATGTTATTATTACTTTTTAGGTAGAACTTTTATTGTACTTTTTAAAATTAGGAAGTGTAAATATCGTATATAAGAGGCAAAAGGGGGCTCAACTTAAAACCGTTCAAAAACATCTCTTACCTTTACAAGCGTTTTGACAAGTGATTTGATCAGGGTAACAATTTCTGTTTCCTCCTGACCCATGATAGATAAATGGTACACATTCATGAGAGTCCTTATGATAGTAGTATGACCACACCCAATTATCACCATGACCTTGATCCATTGGTAATTCACAATCTATAAAATAATTCATTTTCATTTTAAAATTTTCGTACTTGCCATATTTCCTGGAATACAAATGTTTCGCCTTTTGTTTTAAAACGGATGAAGCAAAACTATATTTTTGTAATATTAATATTTTAATAATTAATTTTGTAATTTAACTTAACAGCTGCTATTTTTTAAATCACAGTATTTATGAAATATAATTTAATACCACAAATACCAAAGTTAATTTGATCCATCAAATACGCTTTTCAACAAGAACTGTCTCATTAATGGTATTCGAAACCAAATGTTTGGAAATTTCAAGAAAATAAAAAAAAGAGCAAAAAAATCCAACATCACTGAAAAGGTATAGCCACGACCAGCTACGGATATCTATGCAAGAGGAGATAAACCCGTATTTAAAATATCTTGCCTGTATTTAATGTCAGAAAAAATTAAAATATCATTTAACACTACGATTCCAACTTTTACTACTTCGACATTTACGTTATGTCTCAAGAAGTTTTTGTTCACATGAAGGAAGTCACTGCCAAAATATTTATTACATTTACATGTTCCTCTGTACTGTCGGCATTGTTTCATTTCTTATCTGTAGTTGTGTTACCTCCTAGCAATAACTACTTCTTACGATCCGGTCTTTTTCAGAGATCTCTTCATACAGAATCCCAAAATTTTACACAGTTCTTGTTTAGATCTTTTTTCTTCCACTTTATACCGTGAGTAAATCATTTAAGTTCAATACATTTAATTTTTTTTTCTGGAGTAAATAATGTTTTTCGAACTTATGTCCATTGTCCATCTTTTTCTCTTAACATGTCTAACTTTCAAAGACGATTGAGTTTCCAGTTACTTAAACTGATCTAAGCAATGAAACGGGTCCCTCACAACATACAAATGTTTTCAACAGTAAAGCATGTATATACATCTAATAGCCTTTTTCTATTGCAGTGGCAAGTTGTAGTTACGGGTTGGTATTTTCAACAATAAACGTGAACACCGAAAATAGTTTGAATGCCTTTGTTTTAAACTGTCGCAATAGCCTTTAATCGGATAGCTGTTTACTTTTTTTAAAATCCGGCCACATTTAACCACGTTCATATAATCTAAAAGTAAGAATAATTCAATTTCATAGAACTAACCATGTACATCAGGTTTAACACAGGTAGCAATACAATCATGTTTAGTGGCAAATCTATTTCCGTTTCCTTTACTACCACCATAATGGAAAGCTTCACAGGTATTGGTCTCCTTGTTGTAGTAAAAGTACTGGTACCAGTCGTATCCAGGACCCGAATCAACCTCAAGGTCACAAACTGAAAAAAGGAAAGAGGTCTTAATCTAACTTCCCTTTATTCTGGGTTCTTTTACATGTATATCTAAAATCAAAAGGGCATCTAAGTGTAGGAATTTGGCAAACATCAACTTATTACAATGAGGACAATAATGAAATGGTATTCCATTTTGGATTTTTTATTGGGATGTCTGATCGGTATGAAATGAGGAAACTTTGCAAGGAAAATCCCATACATCATGCCTACAAAATTATAATTTTTTTTGGCCTTGCAGTTTTATAGGAGATTTTTAAAATTTCAGCCAGTCAGAAACAAGAATTCCCCGTGGCTGCCATGCTAGATGTCCGATCGGCACAAAATAAGGAAACTTTGTAAAGGACCTCCATACATTACTCCTACAAAGCTACAATTAATTTGGCCTTGGAGGTTCATAGGAGAATACTTAAAATTTCAGTCAATCAGAAACAAGAATTCCCCGTGGCTGCCATGTTAGACGTCCAATCGGCATGAAATGGGGAAATTTTGTGAAAGACCTCCCATACATCGTTCCTACAAAGTTTATTTGGCCTTGCAGTTTCAGAGGAATACTCGTCTTAAATTTCAGCCAATCAGAAACAAGAATTGCATGTGCCGGCCATGTCAGATCTCCGATCGGCACGAAATGAAAAAGGGTTTCAGAGGAGAAGATTTTTTAAAATTCAACCAATTAGAAACATAAATTCCGTGTGGCGGCCATGTTAAAAATCCGATTATAACAAAATGAGAAACTCTGTAAAGGACCTTCCATTCATCATTCTTTCAAAATTACAATTCATTTGGCCTTGTAGTTTAAGAGGAGAAGATTTTAAAATTTCAGCCAATCAGAAACAAGAATTGCCTGTGGCGGCCATGTTATATGTCCAATCAGCACAAAATGAAGAAACTTTGTGGAGGATTTTCGATACATTATTCCTGTAAAGTTTTGGTTTCAATTGGCCTTGTGGTTTCTGAAGAGAAGATTAAAATGTGAAAATTTAAAAGGCGGACGACGGACAATTGACGCCAAGTGATGACAATAGCTCATCTGACCCTTAGGGTCAGGTGAGCTAATAAAAGAATTGCACAGTGTACAATATAATTAATTATAAATAAATATGGTAAGTATAAAGAGGCAAAATCTCCGAATGATAGTTTATAAGGCTATATAATTTGTATGAAAACTAAAACTTTTAAGTATATTTCTTACCTGTAACGGCAGGTGATTCGTATTGTCCACAAAGGTTTTCACACTCATCTTTCGTCACAAAGTTGTTCGGATTACCATAACAACCTCCATATGTGAACTCTTTACACTGCTTTTCGTATGGATCGAAGAAGTACCTTTTAAATTCACTATAACAAGGACCACTCTCCGGAGGTAAATTACAATCTACAACAAAATATTTAGACGTTAATGGTTACCATGATCACCGAATCTGGACAGAAGATAGCTATTCATATTTTTAGTAAAAAACTGACATAATTGTGGCTTAACAATTGATTGACGAATATAAATCGTATCGTTTTTGTAAAGATAGAAAATTATTGTTAGCTTTAGTATAAAGTTGGGTTGGATTCGGTTGGGTTGTTGGGATTTACTCTCACTTTCAACAATTTTTCCGCTGAAACTGCCGGTCGGAAACATTAACACATGATATGGATCCACAAAATAGTTATTCAGTATATGTAGGTTTTATTAATTTAGCAAGAGAAAAGTTGCATTTAATGACTCGATTTAGAGCCCAATTACATGTAGTTAACCCAAAACCACGTACATGTAGTCAACCCAGAACCTCGTACATGTAGTTAACCCAAAACCACGTACATGTATTCAACCCAGAACCTCGTACATGTAGTCAACCCAAAACCACGTACATGTAGTCAACCCAAAACCACGTACATGTAGTCAACCCAGAACCTCGTACATGTAGTCAACCCAAGACAACGTACATGTAGTCAACCCAAAACCACGTACATGTAGTCAATCCAGAACCTCGTACATGTAGTCAACCCAAAACCACTTACATGTAGTCAATCCAAGAACCTCGTACATGTAGTCAACCCAGAACCTCGTACATGTAGTCAACCCAAAACCATGTACATGTAGTCAACCCAAAACCACGTACATGTAGTCAACCCAGAACCTCGTACATGTAGTCAATCCAAAACCACTTACATGTAGTCAACCCAGAACTTCGTACATGTAGTCAACCCAGAACCTCGTACATGTAGTCAACCCAAAACCACTTACATGTAGTAAACGCAAAACCTCGTACATGTAGTCAACCCAAAACCACTTACATGTAGTCAACCCAGAACCTCGTACCTGTAGTCAACCCAAAACCTCGTTGGCCTCGAGGAAATAATCCTTTTCAGACGATTGCATATTTTCATTTTGCGCAGTTGCGTGTCTATCATTAAACGTAACCTAAGTTATAACAGGAATTCCATGACCAACGGACAAGTTTCATTGCTAAGGAAGTTAGAATCTAAAACAGGTCCTTAGAATCTTCAATAATAGGACGGAAGAAAACAGGTCTTTAAAATAGGTGCGTAAATTTATTCTTCAATAATAGGACAGAAGAAAACAGGTCCTTAAAATAGGTACGTAAATTTATTCTTCAGTGATAGGATGGAAGAATTGAGGACAAGGAGAAAACATAGAATACAGCCAGCAAACGTAGCTGACATACTCACCCTCGCCGATGAATAACATGAAAACAGTTTTTCTCTCCCAAAAGGGCTTTTTAAATGGCTTTTATTCAAACGTGATCTGATAAAGCTACATAAGCTACACGATCAGTGATTGTTTTTGTGTCGTTTTTGTTATTTATTATGAGTTGGATAGACGGGTCGAGTAGACAGTAGTGTTCTATTTTTTTAGCCAGATTGTCGACATTCCCTGTTTATCTTTTCCTTTTATAATAAACATTCTGAGAATATCGACAAGAAATGAATATGCGCTACTTAGGCCAAAACGAATTGATATAGCGGACAGACAGACAGACAAACAGGTAAAGCAATTATGTCGCTCGCTACTTTGTAGCATAGGGGATAATTAACCAATCAAACTTACCATATGTAGAATGTACATGACCAATACAAGTTTTCTCACATATTTCTTTTGATGGAAAGTTGTTATCATTTCCTCCTCTGCCATAATATATGAAATGAACACACTGTTTACTGTCTGTATCATAATACCAGGCATTAGGGTGATAACCTTCTTTACCGTAACCAGAATCAGGTACCAGGTAACAAGCTGCAATAGAATAGATCAGAATCAGGTACCAGATAACAAACTGCAATAAAGTGCAAGAGATTCAGGTACAAGATAACAAGCTGCAAAATAATAGATGAGAATCCGGTACCAGATAAAAAAGTTGTAATACAATACAAGATTTAGTATTTTGACTATAATGATATTAGTGTATAACAATAAAAACTATTTACATTACACGTTCCTCAATATGTATTGTGATGTAAATTTTCATATATATTCTTTTCTTCTCATTCCTTATCCTAAGCTAATTTTGGCTGTACTTCTCAAGGGCTTTTTGGATGTCTTTGCTGTTCAACAATTCTTTGGATTTCCAAGTTTTGGCTTCGAGCACCACCGACGAGACAATTTGTTCAAATGTGTATATTGTGTGCCAAATTACTCGATAATGTGTTACAATCTATGGTTCCACGCCATTGGTGGTGAACTGTTAGTCCCCGAGGGTATTCCCAGCCCAGTAGCCAGTTGTTCGGTGCTAGCATAGAATTACTTCAATGCTTTTATGAAATTTTCAGTTAGTATAATTGTTTAAATCATATTAAAGCGAAGGTTTATCTCTCTCTCACGCCAGGTATCCTAAACTGACTTGGGCACAAACTTTTTGGTGTTTTTGTGTTGTCTGTGCTCTTAAATATTTATATCTTTGGATTTTCAAGTTTTGGCTTCAAGAACCACCAATGAGACATAATCTGTTGAATTGTGCATTTGGTGCATCAAATTAACTTTGGTGTCTTGTAATAATGTGTTATCAATACTTGTCATCATAAGACTTCGGAGCAAAATGACTCGTTCAAGTCTGAAGTATGTTTCATCTAATTGAGTCTCTCGTCTTTTTTGGCAATTATTTTCAAAACAGATAACATAAGAAGAAAAAAGTGATTTAACTGTGTCTAAGGCAACTTGATTCGATGACGGAAATGTTACTGCTTTTGCCACTCATCCTGTGTTCACGTGTAATTTGACATTTTTGGGGTAAACTTAAAGTTTTCAGTAAGCTTGAAATATCCAATTTTTTACGATTCCAGTACAAAATTCTTCTATATTATATTAATATCAACATTTGAAAATAAATTATCCAATTTCAAAATTTCTGCAAACCTTTTCCTCCAGGACTAAAATCAGTTACAATGGGGAAAGCTAAAATTCCTCCACTTTCCCCATGAGTGGAACAGAAATGGGAAATATTGTGAAAAATCCAAAAATAAACAAAAGTTGCCGTAATGTTATCACAATAATATTTCCAAGAATTTATATCATTTACTAACATGAATAAAAAGTGAGAGACTCAGTTCGGTGAAAGATATTTTAATTACCATTTATTGAAACAGATGGAGGTTTATTTTTGCTTTGCTTCAGTGTTTGATATGTATATTCCTATGATATTAGCTATCGTGACCTGTCATTCTGGGGAAGGTCAAACTGAAAAAACGAAAATCTTGACAGCAAATACGTCAAAATTACGGTTTAAAAAGCCTTGGGCTTGATCCTTTCAAGAAGTTTCAGTAGAACAGAGGAATATGTTGCCATGGACGACCAAATTGATTGGAAAACAAACTTAAAAATCTAGTATTATGGACAAAATCGCAAAAGTATTGATTTATACCGGCAAAGACCGGTAAAGACTTTTTATAACAACCGGGCGACAAGTGTTTGTATGATTCTCATGACTTTCAAAATGAGCAGTTATCAAAAACGGCAGTAATACCCTGTCTTGAATAATAATTTTTCTTGCACACTTTAGTCCTATCCACACAAGTCTGATGATCTTTGAAGCAGTTGTCGTTTCCTCCATGACCCGAGTAGTCGAATGACTTGCATTCACCGCTGCCTTTATCATAGTAATATCTGTCTAACTGGTCATATCCATCGCCCACTTCTTTCGGAAGATCACATACTGCAATAAAATTTTGGAAAGTCAGATACACAACAAAAGTTAGAAGGTCACACAATACAATAAAATTTTAGAAGGTCACACACTACAATAAAATTCTGGAGGACCGCATACTACAATACAATTTTGAAGGTACCTGATGAAGGTTATTCCAGAAACACGTGTCGTGCGCACTGAAATTGGTATCATACGTTTATTTACTACCACTG
>JAOXYI010029011.1:0-13294 GCA_028566495.1 Lithophaga antillarum
AGTAACCTATGATGAATATCTGATTTAACTGCTTTAAAATTCTACTACCGTGAAAATCAGAAAAAAAAATGCTATTTTTTTTCTCTGGAAAGCTGTCAGCGGCCAATATAAAGATGTGGCTTTTCTATGTATTTTTTCTGAATTTCAGGGCCACACAGATTAAAAATTGGTAACAGAAGATCGTCTGGCATGAGTGTTCAGCTTGTCAAACTTACCTCCTTGCCTTCATATGCTTAAAATATCATGATGTACATTGTTTATCTAATAAAATTTATCTATCAAACTGTTGTATGTGTTTTTATTTTGTTTCCAAGTCATAACTTCATAGATTTTTGTCAACAAATCCATTTTTATGTCAATTCATGGGAGATAACCAATTGACTTCCTGTTGACATGGCCTTTATTTTTGTATTAAGATCAAAATTATGGAGGCACAAATATATGATGAAAATCATTATTTGGGTGGAATTTATTGGAGATAAAATTGTATGGGAATATGAAATTACCTTTCATTAGTTTATGAAGACAAATTAAAAATATTCAGAGTATTGCTTAATCAGGTCAACAGGTAATCAGCAGCCATTGTCAGCTTCTTCAATCATTTCTGCTTGTTTGATTAAAGCAATCAGGAAATCATTAATGACCTGAATAAATTTCAGAAATCTTTGACACTTTTATTGCAGTGAAAACAATTCACTTGAAAATGAACCAGCAAGCCGTGAAAAGTGTCTTCAACCACTGTCAACAAAACTTCAAAGGAAAAGGTTCACTAATTGAAGTTTATTTTGGCAAATAAAACCAATGAAATCCAAAAACATTTTATTAAATATTCTCTTTAACATTTCTTCACCTTTTCTGTAATGATGTGAGAAATAATGGTTAAAATACCATGTCTAGTGACCTCTGAAAGAACTCAAATTGCCGCTGTTAATAGTCAGATGCGGTTTAATTATGGACAAAATATGAATTTTCTCTAAAAAGTGACTGTGCAGCTTTAAGTAAGGTTTGGTTTTATGTCCAGAAAATACGGTAGTTTGATTTGATGCCTGTCTTAAGAGTTTTCTGGTTACCTGTCCTGAAGTTTGTCTGAACTGTGGGTAGCTAGCCAGACATGAATTACATTCTTTGTGTATGTCACAATGTCTATAAATATGTTCAGTACATTCTCGTCCATGCTTCACCACTGCACCTTCTTTAAAGCATCTAAAATCAAGAAAAATTTCAAGAATTTTAAATATGAAACATGTTCTTTAAATTTAACAACTATCTATATCTACTGAATGACAAAGTTCCAAAGGGCAATAACTCCTTCAAAATATTCAGATAGAACTTCCAAAATATTATGTGTATCTTCATTTGCTGACAAGCAAGCTTTCACTGAATTCTGATTTTACTGATGGAGAAGTTTTTATGGTCACAACATTTTATGACAGATAAAAACAACTGACTGTATAAAAATATACATCTATTCTCAGAAGGCTAAAACCAATACAATACTCACACTGAAACAATTTTATAAGATAACAGGTTCATTCTGAAGTCAATTTACTTGATTTTAATGGTATTGATTTGCAGATTCTTTCACTAAATCAGATAACTCCTGAAGAAATTAATTTCTGAGCCTAGAAAATTAAGAATACACATAGATATTTTTGTTTTATCAGGGTTTCAATGTCTATTTTAGAAATATTCAGCTTTCTAATGGCAATTCAAGTTACATGTTTTATGGTGGGAGAAAATGTACAGAACTATCAATCTTTTTGAAGCATTGTGAAATTATTATTTGTTGGTAATCAATTCTTGTGGATTTCATGGTTCAGACAAGCCATGAAATATATACTCCAATCAAATGTAGAAATATATACAGACACCATGAAGACCTCAAATTTATAAACCCTCGAACGAAGGACTTTCTGTCAAACCAAGGAACAGATTCTCATGAAATAAAGGATTTTCACAGCAAGTCATAAACTTTCCCATATAAGAATCTAACTGACTGCACTGCATCCAAAGCCAGACTCCAATGCACTATGTTGCGTCTTACTATGTCTGCAAACTGCATAATGTCTGCAGGTCTCTAATTATGTCTGCATCCTGGCTTGCATTACATCCGAGCATCTCAATATATCCACATCCAGGTGTCCCATTAGGTCTGTGAGCCTCAATATGTCTACACCTTTGCGTTCAATCTTTTTGCACATCAGTCTCATAATGTTCGCATCCTGACATCTCACTACGTCTGCAGCGTGTGGACATATTGAGATGTTAGGACATAACGGTGCCAGGGTGCGAACATTATGAGATGTGTGGACACAAGGCAATTTTCCGACATATTGAGGATGCAACACACAGCCTTACTGATGAATGTGTGTAATGGTGATTAATATGAGTAAACATAACATTTTAGAAAACTTGGCAACAAAGTCTGTAATTTTCATTCATATGTCTCCACTCTGAAATTTTCCAAAATAACATATAAGACATATTTACTTGGAAGACAATTGTTGACTGTCCTAATACCGGTCTAATACAAAAGTGGCATAACTACCGATAGTACTAGGATGAAAAAAAATAAATTAGGAGATGTAACAGCCAATATATACTAAAGTGTTTCAGAAAGTCTGGTGGAAATCAACTGATTTATTCAGGCATTATAGATTAAGCAAAGCATGACACCTTGTAGACACTGCAAGATACCCCTATGTGCTATGCAGAAGACACAGAAAATCTAATTACTTAATACGTACCCGTCAGGTAAAAATTTATGACTGGAGAAACAGATAGTCTGGTTTTTTCCATCAGGAACAGGTATGACACAGGCCTTACAGCCAAAGATGGTGGTACACGTCATGTCAGTTATCAAACTACATCTATCTTTTGGAAGAGATAATTTTATCATCTCGCTGTGAACTTGACCACTGTAACCTCCCATAATATAAACATTGGTGCCTACAGCAAAAGATGCTGCAGAGAGCATCACACTAATTGGTCTTTCTGTCTGAGAATCTGTGAAGAAAAAATAACGTGTAAAAGCAGTGTAGACATACAGTTGACCTTTTTCACTGAATTTGGAGGTCATTTACCTGTGATAACTCAAAGTGAAATTCAATCTCCGAAACAGAGGCTCGTATTCCTAATGTCAACATCGACTCTGCCACACCAAGACCGACATCTTGAGAGAAAACTCTCATGGCGGACAAGCCCCGCCCACTTTGATTATGACGTCGTTGTAGCTATTACGTATTTTAATGACGTTCGAAAAAAGTTCAAAGCAAAATGCGTCACAGCTACTGTGACGTCACAATTGGGAAGGCGAGGTTTGTCCGCCATGAGAGATATATTTCTCCTATGGTGTGGCAGAGATGAAAATACGAGCCTCTGTTTCGGAGATTGAGCAAAAAGAGACAGAAGGAATACACGTTACAATTACATGTAGCTCATCGCACAATAACGGAATAGACGAGTACACATTCCGGATCTTACGAATTCAACCTCATATATACAATAATGAAACTAAAGTTGACAATTATACTTTTTCAACATGGTTATATATTTGTATGGAAAAGTACATAATAATGCTACGTGCAATAATTATAAATCCCAAATTCTTTCGAGAAGAGCTTGGGTTGGATAAACTATGAATTTACCAGTTTCGAGTTTCTGAGTTCTAAAATTGATCGCGAGTTTTCGGGTTTCATGTTGAAAGTTTAGAGGTTATATTAAAATAGCCACACACACACACACACACACACACACACACACACACACAGTTTCGTTTTAATGAACGTGTATCTGATTTTTGTTTTTCGTCGCTATATGTTTCTGGTTTACATTTTAATGTTTTTGCACCTATCTGAATAATTAAGTAATTACATGTATTTTAGTAATTATCATATAAAATGTATGTAAACAGTAAGTAATTCGATCTTTCGATTTCATCACGTGTGAATCTCCTCATCTGCTGACCTATAAATGTATCAGTAACACATGCAGCATACATTTTGTAGCAATCATTTTATGACTAATTTGTTTGACCACCACCATGATCACTATGAAACAAATTAATGGCTATTTATTTAGTCTACTCCTGACCACCTTGACATACAATAAAAATCAGTTACTAACTTATTGGTCTTTGAAAGCTGCAAATTAAAAATTCATCGTTTCTAGAAATTTTATAGTATAATATATGAACCCACATAATTATTTCTGTCTTACCTAATGTAATTTCACACAAAAGTTACCCAGGTAATTCTTATTTTTTTCATTTTAATTGATAGTCAAGTCTGCATTGTTCGAATAACTTACAGTTAGATGTCGTCCAAACCTGATAAAAAGGAGGGTTTCTTTTCTTCCAGTATCGAGTTTCTAGTAGACTATTTCGAGTTTCGAGTGAGAAAAATCGAGCTTCGAGTCAGAAATTCGAGTTTCGAGTTAAAAAATTCGAGTTTTAAGTTAGAAAATTCGAGTTTCGAGTAAGAAAATTGGAATTTCGAGTTGAAAAATTCGAGTTTCGAGTCAGAAAATTCGAGTTTCGAGTTGCATGTGTTTTCAGACATTAGATTATAATTGTTTGTAGAAATTTAACATCTCCGGGAAGAGTTTATTACATTTAGGCTTTTATCACCGCAAACTTTATACTTTAAACATTTCTGACTCGGAACTCGAATTTTTCAACTCGAAACTCAAATTTTCTGACTCGAAACTCGAATTTTTCAACTCGAAACTTGAATTTTCCAACTGGAAACTCAAATTTTCGAATTTTTCAACTCGAAGCTCGAATTTTCCAACTCGAACAACTCAACTTGAAACTCGAATTTTTAGACTCGCAACTCTATTATACTTGATGACAAGTAACATCGATAAAAAGATACTGTAAAGTTGATTACCTTTCTAGTGGTGTAATGGTCTACGTGCTACATGTAGTCTTGAGTATGGAAAATAGGTATTAGAATCCCAGCCAAGACGTTGCAAAATTTGTTCTTGCTACATGTACTTCTTCGCTCACTACGCAGCATTAACACGGGCTGGTCAGCTTGCAGTTAGAATAAAGTGTCCAGTGTGGTGACCTGTCTACTACGGACTGTTACGTCGATGAGCATCCACCAGACCTACATGTAACAGTGTTTGATATAATACAACCAGATATCACACAATATAATTTGTTCTCGCCGGGATACAGAGGAAAAATTGCTGACAATGTTTACTCACTCGCTCACTAACTCAAACTGATGTATAAAATATAAAATGTTCTACCTGAAGCAGTATAAAAATGGGGTTGGGTGAAAGCAAATACTTTTGTCCTGATTTCCAAAACACTAACTAGACGCCATGTCGTTTTCTACGGGCCTCAAATATGAAAATCACAAATACACTTGTGCAAACATGTGTTATGATTCTGGTTTCTATCAATAAAATATTTATGGTGATCATGTAACCAATATGAAATATCATATTTTTGTTGAAATAAATTTGTTTTCTTACCTCAGTTTTACCTCTCTCCGTAAAACAAAATATTCTAGCATTGCAAATTTGCAATAATTACTGTGAATCAACCAACATTCTATCGAATTGTCTGACAAAACTGCATTAGAAAAAAATACTGACTTACCTTCTTTTTAACTGCATTCAAAATTGCAAACAGAAAAATTAATCACAATGGAAATATGCTTCATCATTACAGGTTTCAGCCACGAACATGACGAAGATGTTTATATCGCAGAGTGCAAAGTTGATGAAGCGTATCAGTTTCAATTTGTCACACTAGTCTTCAGATTTACACTGATGACGATATTCAAAAGTCACAGTTAATCGACGTCAAACAATTCATCTTTCAGTATGCCATCCTACTAGTACACAGTTTCATTAGTTCATAGGAATGTGTATTACAAAAAAGAAAAAAAATATATAATCTGAAAGGGGTGTAAGCCAAGGGGTTCTGTCATTTTTATGATGTTTTTATCCATGTTTATGATGTTTTTATCCATTAATTTTGGAGGGTCACTATATATATAAAAATTCAGTTTTAGATCTGGTTGACATTGAGTGCATGGTCTCATATATTTCGGGGCCCCCACTTGCACATACTTTAACCGACAGAAATGATGTTTCAATCCAAATATTATTCATTCGCTTTTCTTGATTCTTCAGAAGAATTTTTCATTTATTTTTTTATTGTTTTTTAGCCATTTGCAAACTTTTTATTTATATACTTTTATACTTTCATTTGATTATACCTTCATACCTTCATTCATTAAATCTACATAAACGATCATATTCCAAGCAAATATTATAAATTTCAATACTTGGTGTTATGAAGAATATTTTTATCCCCGCATCTGCGAATGAAAGGTTGGAGATATTGCGTCCATCACATTTTCTTCTGACATGAACTCTTTCCGCATTTTTGGCAACTAATGTTTCTTTGTTTTTTGTTTTGTTTGATATTGTTGCGTGCAATCTGTCCGATGTGCAATTTTTAGGTTCTCGGTTCCATTTAGGGGACAAGAAGTGCCGAAAAAGTGCATACAATATTGAATGTGTAAATATGATTGATTGATTGAATGAAAGTGTCTCTACTGTGTCTATACCATGACTGAAACTGGAACCAATAGCTTTAGATGGAATGAGGGCCGACATGTAGCAGAGCTCGCTATCATCACAGGAGGTCTTTCTAAATGCCAGAAATGTACAAATCCGTTACTGCTTTTTAAACTGTATGGGCGAAGTGGATACAAGTGGACCCTCCCTATTTTTTACGATGGTCTGTATGAGCCACTTAGTAAGACAAGTGGAGATGGCAATCATTGTTAGGGCCTAAAACTATATAATCAAAATAAAATAAATACATGTATTTCTAATTGTTCTCTTTTGTCTTCCTTACTGAACAAAACATTTTCAAATATACAGAACTACATGTAACTGAATGTTAAAATTATCTAAAGTCGGCTGTATCACTTTCAGCTGATGTTTACAAAGAAAACTCATAAATACTGTAAAAATACATTCATGTCTGATAAATTAGAAAAGCTACAACTGGAAGCAGCAAGGATTGTAACAGGTCTTCCATCATATGCTAGTCGTGAATCCTTGTACTTAGAAACTGGGTGGGAAAAATTAATTGTCAGACGCAAAAGAAGGTGTTTATGTTTGATGTATGACATGGTCAATAATTTTTGTCCTTCATATTTGAAAGATATCTTGCCTCGTAAAGTTTCTGAAATATGAAATTATCCACTCCGAAATAATGATAATTATGTCATTCCATTTGACGTATTAACACATACGAATACTTCTTTTTTTCTCTTCTACACTACGAGCATGGAACAACCTTAATACCGATGATAGGAATATTTCGACAAATAGTCCGTTTAAAAGGAAATTAAACCAGACTAGTTCCGTTCCAGTATGGTATTTATTTGGATCCAGAAAATTAAATCTATTACATACTAAACTTCGATACAACAACAGTACCTTAAATTATGATCTTTTCCATTTTAACTTAAGAGACAATCCTAGCCGTTCTTTTGGCTTTCCATGTGAAAATTCATTTCATTTTTTTAGTTTTTATTTAGAGTGTCCGAATCATGACCAAGCTAGGCGTTCATTATTTTAGTACTTAGGATTTATGGAGTATTTTTTTTAGACACCATCTTATTTGGAAACCATAGTTTATCTGTTGAACAAAATAACGATGTTTTTGTTTGCAGTCCACGAATTCATTAAAAACACTAAACGGTCTGTCTAGTTGTTGCAGGTCTTAGGCACTTTGCTTATTTTTACAATAATACACAGATACATATATATATACTTTGGATGTTGTAATCGTAGTTTCTTTCTTATTACATTGCTGTCGTTAAATGGTATATCATAAATTGTAGGGAGAGGGTGTAATTAGCTCACCTGATCCGAAGGGTCAGTTGAGCTATTGCCATCACTTGGCGTCCGTCGTCGTCCGTCCGCCTGTCGTCGTCGTCGTCGTTAGCTTTTCGCATTTCAATCTTCTCCTCTGAAACCACTCAGCCAATTGGAACCAAACTTTGCAGGGATGGTCCTTGGAGGGCCCCTTTTAAAATTGTATCCGGCAGTCCCGCTCTCTATCCAAGATGGCCACCATGGCCTCTGATTGATCCAAAATGGGTAATTTTTCAAAAATCTTCTTCTTCAGAACCACTGGGCCAAAGAGAATCAAATTTTGTACATATAGTCCTTGGATGGTTCTCTTTCAAGCCTGTGTATCCGACAAGTCGGTTGGTCGTCCAAGATGGCCGACATGACTGTTTATGCAAAGTAGCCGTAATTTAGCAATAAATTCATTAAAATATCTTCTTCGTCAGAACCACAGAGATAAAAGGAACCAAAAATGGTGCATATAGTCCCTTGGATGATCGTCTTTCAAAAGTGTTTCCGACAAGTCGGTCCGTCATCCAAGATGGCCGCCATGGAACAAAGTTTAACATAGGGCCCGATGGGAAAATTTTTAAAAATTTCTATTCTGAAACCATAAAGCCAATTTACACCAAATGTGACAGGGATGGTCCTTTGGTGGTCCACATTCTAAATTATGTCGATTGACCCCGAGATGGCCGCCGCTGTGTTACATAGCTTAACATAGGACCCTATGGGGAAAATTATATAAAAATCTTTTCGTCTGAGACTCCAGTTTAAATCAACATGACAGGAATGGTCCTTGGGTGTTATACTTTCAAAATTGTGTCTGGTGACGCTAACCTCCATCCAAGATGGCCGCCATTGTACGATATAATTTAACACAGGACTCTATGGGGAAATATGTGCAGCAATCTTCTCCTCAGAAACCACTGAGCCAGTTTAAATCAAACATGGCAGGAATTGTCCTTTGGTAGTTCACATTCTAAATTTTGTCCATTGACCCAAACCTCCATCCAAAATGGTCGCCACCGTGGAACATAGTTTAACATAGGACCCTATTGGAAAATATATAAAAAATATTTTCCCCTGAAACCATACAGCCAATTTAAACCAAATGTGACAGGGATGATCCTTGAGTGGTCCGCATTTTAAATTGTGTTCATTGGCCCTGACCTCCATCCAAGATGGCCGCCACCGTGGGACATAGTTTAACATTGGACCCTATGGAAAAATTAAGAAAGTCCACCCCCAGTTTTGGGTGAAAAAAAATGAGAAACTAAGTCTTTATATCTGAAGTCGAAACTCCTGCGCGTTTGTACATACAAATCACACATCTTCGACAGAAAATAATACTATTTGAGTGATACATTCGTTATCTACAAAACATCTGATGATTAAGTTTGGAACACATACATGTAATTTGCATATTTGACAAGTTACCAGGAAATGTGCCATTCAAAAGAGACCATTTGAAGGGCTTTTTGAACGAATCAATTCTAATTATTTACTGTAGTATTTTACAAGGTTTCCCATCTATATTTTCTAACTGTTTCCTCGAAAGAAAAAGCCGGAAAAACTACAAAATAAAAACATGTAGGCTGTAAAGTATGATATACAAGTGTACTTATATGTAAGAATTTTGGTCGTGTACGTAGGATGGAATTAATCTCGTCTGCTGAAAAGTGTAAAATCTTTTCTTCCACTTATGTAGGTCAAATTATGAACAAATTTGGTGATATCTTCAGTCCTAATAAATGAATTAATCACAAATTTCTTCTTCCTGGATAATGAATCTATTTAAATTGCAGATTACCAGATATAGTGAATATTCTCATCCTGCTTCCGAAATTCCAAAGATTAACAGCAAGTTTAAATTGGATTCATACATGTACATGATGAATCTAGAGTTATCATAAAACCTGATCGGAGTTCACCAATAGTTAAAAAAATGCGTCATATCAAAAAAATATATATCTGCAAACTTTTCCAGCTGTCACAAAGAAGGCCGTAAACTCTCTTTTTTTCTTAATTTTTATATCCAGTAATTTTAATCCAGAATACAAATGACATACAGACCCTGATACGGCCCTGAAATACAGCCGTAGCAAATCGTAACAGAAAATTACTGAACTCTGCATGTACAGCAAACATATATGGCAGCAATAATTGCTAGTCATGACTTCTGACGAAAAATGGAAACTAACCCTTTGATCCCTCTGCTTTTAGCAAGATTTGCATAAAATCTATTGACAATCATACGAAAGGAGATGATTGATTGATTGAATGAATTGGATTTTTACGCCACTTTCAGCAATATTTTTCAGCTATATCGTGGCGTCCAGTTTTTTGGGAGGAACCGTAGTACCCGGTGAGAACCCCCCACCTTCGGCAGGAAGACTGGCAATCCTTGTCAGTTAAGGTTGGAGTCGGGCATACCTCGCAAAGCTCGAAGTTGACATGCCGGTAATCAATGGTAGACTAGACTATTCGGCCACCGAGGCCCCTTCGAAAGGAGATGAAACAAGAGATTCAGTAGGAAAAAATCGCATCAAAATGGAATACGAAGTAAGATAAAATCTGAAAATATTGCATCAACATGAAAAGAATACGACATTTCAATCTCAGTCTCTTCTGTATAAACAGTACAACTAAATCTGTACCACAGCAAGATGACCAACAGCAAAAAGCTGTGTAAATATCGCATGAAAGACATACAAATTCGTATAATTTACAAAATGTGAAAGTTGTCCCTTTTTGACCGAATTGAAGTCATTCCGAAATTTCAAATCCTCAAAGTGGAATCAGTAGAAGAATTGATAAAACACATTGTAATACAGCATTTGCAAGAACTTTTCTAGGTCCGAATATACATGTATATCTATTTAAGATGTGTTGTGTTTAGATATTAACTTTATTTGTACTGATCGAAATACTGCCACATTCAGTACACCTGGTCTTTTCTACAATATTGTTAGTTGTGGTCGATTTTTTTGTTCCCCTGACCCCGTCTCTTTTCATTTTATCACAGTGAAATTTAAATCAAATTACTAGGTAAGTTCAGTTATTGAAGGTCTGACTCCTAGTTGCAATGCCTCGTTTTGAAAATAAGGAACACAAAAGGGGACTTTCTTTAAAAGTTTTTATTTTTTGGTTTCGTTTGATTTTGGTTTTTATCAAGTTTTATGCTATTTCATGTAACTAGTTTTATTGACAGTAGAAGCAGAAGAAAGCATTGACCTTTAGTAACTGGCCAACTTTATCACATACCTAAAACAAATAGCTGTGTTGAGTGTGACCCGACCTTACCTAATCTTCAGTACCAAACCTAACTTTCTGTCGGCTTTTAACAAGCACAATTAAAGGAAAGATGTCTTTACTTTATAGCCTACGTCAAATAAAAATTGGAAAAAAATCCTTACCTACCCTAAGTATGTTACTCTAAACATGCATATTTTTTTATTTAGCCTAAGTACGCGTTGAGTGAATGACCTTTTTTTTTATCAACAAAAGTTAGATGCACACTCATACCTAGCAGGTGATAGGCTAGTAACCTATACAAACAACTACCTAGACTACTTGGCCAAAGTGTTAAAGGTTATAATGTACATGATATATAATATTACACATAATGTATAGTAAGTAGAAGTAAATGGAAATTTTTGAAGGTTACAGTCACTTCTAAAAAGAAATAAGGGACCAATAAGGATTGAATTAACATCAAGGTTATAATATACTATACACTCCATTACATGTAAGGAAGAGGCTCTAACTCCTGCAAACAAAAAACAAGAATGAAGTCATTGGAAAAACAGCATATCCCCCGACTACACAGCGGAAAACTGACTAGTTACAAACCTATTCATCAGATTTCATAATATCAGTGATAATACAGCCATATGTTCATTGCAATTAGCAGGTATGGATGGCCGAGTGGTTAAGGTCGTTGACTTATAGCAACTAGCCTAACACCGCTGTCGTGGGTTCGAGTCCTGCTCGTTCTGCCTCATGTGTTAAGGTTTCCAGACACCTCTCTCTATTGTCGGGCGTTTGATTAGTTCATCTGAATAGCTGTATGGGCATTTCCTCCCCCATAAGTCTGGTAGTCACGATACAGCTGAAAAATTGATGAAAGTGACGATAAACTTTCAACCAATCATTGCATGCAGTAAGGTTCTACATGCAATTCCGAGTAATATGATCATCAAATGCCGCAGCCCTATGTTTACATTAAAAGCCTTGTGACTCAATTTTCTGACAAATTTAGGTCATAATGAGATCATGACGACCTAATTTCTGCATGTTTTTAAAACACTCAAATTTCTTGCTCTTTTCATTTTTCAAGGAGTACAACTATACAGAATAAACCAATCTGGTAACTAAGGATTCTAAATAGCATATTTGTTACCTTACATCAGTGTCTACAAAATATATAAAATTAGTAAAAATCGTAGGACCAGTTTTCCTTTTAAGCTGAGGAGACATAATTTTCAGGTCTATAGAAGACGCAATTTCTGACTCTAAAACTGCCAAATTTTGTGGTTTCTTTGACTCTGGTGACGTTCATATTACTGTTTGATCATTGTACTAAGTCTTTGACTATCCAAACAATAATGAAAACCAATGTCCATGTCAAAATTCACATTCCATTTTGAATTAAATTTTTCGCATTAAAATCGGTGAATTTGAGAGTTACAGGGATTTCAGGAGAAATTGTTTCTCTGGCGGGACTAAATACGTTTTCACTCTGATCCAGCAGTATTTTGGATTAAATTTTCGCATTAAAATGGAAGAATTTAAGAGTTGCAAAGTTTTCAGGAGAAGGTTTTCGTGTGGCCGGACTAGATACGTCTCACTCTGATCCAGGATACCATCCCAACAACCCGGGAGATATAACATTATGTGAATATAAACCATCCCTCAGCATTAACTTTTCACACTTCATTTTCTCCAATATTTCTCCAAACAAATTAGCACCTTTATCTGTCAAATTAAACTTAATTTGATTATTTACAACAAAAACAAAGGATAGAACAAATAAAGTTCTGATTCTTAGAAAAATCAGAGTTTTTTTTTCATTCAAATTACGATATGACTTTGATCCTGCTAAAGCTAGACGTCAACCTGTTAAAAGTGCCAATTTTAGGTACTCTTTCAACTGATAACCAGGGTCTCTAAAACTCAAATACATTACAGATAAACCATATCAGAATAATTGACAGCTAACCCATCTGGTAATTATCAAGTGAAATTGTAATGACAACACACCTTTTCTAAATAACAAACTGGAAATGCAATCTTAGTAATGGTAAAATTGAAAATATTATATTTTATATTGATAAGAAAAACTATATCTATACCAAGAGAAAGAAGCTTCTTATTGGGATTTTTATAGAACAAAATCAAT
>JAOXYI010029229.1:0-13292 GCA_028566495.1 Lithophaga antillarum
TAGAGAAAATTATGAAGTTGTAACATACAGATTAACATCGAGAACCTAGAGTATAATAATTTTTTTTATAACTGGACATATATATAATCTTACCAAAACCTTTGACCTTGAACATGTTCAGAAAGATGACAACAAAAACTTTTCAAGCTCCAACATATTTTGTGAATTTTCTTTAGAAATAATTTGACCGGTACTGAATTTAAGCCAACAGTAAGTAGAATCGTTAACTTTCCGAGCATACTATTTATATTTATTTTCCTAATGTAGGATTTATCCGTTTTTGTTGTTATATATATTAGTACTTGAGTTTGAATGAATTTTCATTTCTTTGTACTTCGGTGCCTGCATGAACATACTTGAATACTTATGAAATTTCCATTTAGTACAATAGTTCAAATTATATCAAGACTAAGAATTATCTACCTCATGCAAAGATACCTTTAGCTACTTTTTGCTTTTTCTAAGTGATTTTGAGGTTGTTTTCTTCTTCAACATGAAATTGTCTTGGACAACTTTCGGCTTCGAGCACCAATGATGAGACATGATTTTTTGAAATACGCATGTGGTGCATGAAATTAACTTTAGTACGGTATCTTGTGATGACGTCTTATAGGCTATAATGTGCCCTACTTTAAAATAAAAATGATGATTTTGTACCCATAGACTCACTGTTTATCCCATTTAAAACATATTCTCTGAAATGGTTGAATTGAAAATGTAACCTACATCGAAATGTTTTCGCTAGACCGTTTTATCTATTTTGATCACTGAAATATCTCTTAACGTTACATATATTACAGTGAGGGATTTTTGCAACCGAACTTCTCTTAATTCTACTTTAATTACGATTTAAGTTGTATTTTCATAACATTAAACTATCAATATTAAACCGTTTGCCTGTTTTTGCCCGGACAGCCCTAATATGGATTAAGTGGACATTTTCACATCTTTCTTTTTTCGGAAATCGTTTTTTTTTCCCATAGTCAAATCAACTTATCTATTCAGTTTAGCAACAAACATATCACATGATATTTGTGTTGTGAAATCAGCAATATCGATAAAAAAATCAAATAAAATGGATTAGTAAATTGTTACTTTTCTGACATCATTTGTCTAATCTTATTTCACAATTTTTCTACTATTATTTAAAAGTTCGTTCAAATTGAATAGTTATTTCTTTTTTTTTTTGTACAAATAATGTCATATAGTTTAAAAGAAACCGTTAATTGTAGCTGTAAGTAGATATATGAGCACAATGAAAAGTAATATGAAATCTGAGATATCTGTGTAAGTTGAAAATGCCTCATCTGTCATTTTTGGCCCATAAAATGTTAAATTTAGTTAAAACTGTTCATTCCAATTTTGCATTTTAATAGTATAAAATCCCTAACATCAAGTTTAAATTTTTCGTTTGTTTCTTTCTGTTAAAAAAAGAAATAAATGAATAAAAATAAGTAAATAAAATAAATAAAAATCTAATGTTTTACTGGCACAGGATATTTCTATATCTGAAATAAAAAAGATGAATTTCATTTACGATCAAGTATACAAAATAATCCTTCTGTATATTTCAGAATAATCTTAATACGCGTTCTTTTTGTTTCTGTATACGGAATTTATCAAATAGTATAAAAATAGATGTAAGCAAATGCTTTGTTATGCAGAAAACTAAGCTGTTAGATTCACAGTTTATTGTAAAATGTGTTCTCTTTTTGACGATGCGTTAGTTTCCATTTTGCCAATTTTGCATGCGGAACTACAGATTACCGGAACTACATATTACGATGAATTTTACCATCAAGGTACAAGCAAATTATCTGATGTATTAAAGATACGCATTTTTCTCTCTGCACTTTGAAAATATTGGTCCATAGGAACAAATGACCACTCATGACCACTTTAAGATAATAAACAGTTTCCAATCTCATTTGAGAATTTCCGTATATCAATAATTGAACAAGGGTTATGTTAACTCTCTTTTCAAATTGAATGAAGATGAAGATTTCGATAATATTAAATACACAATTATCCGATGAAAAATGACCTTTAACAGAATTTATTAGAAATAAGCACAAAATAGATTCAAAAAGATTATGTCTGGACTAAATGTATTTTTACAAATGTGTTTTTTTTCTTTGTTCTTTTGTAAATGTTGCCTCTCTTAAAATAAGTATACAGAATTTCCCTATGATTTGAAACAAAAAATATTTGGAGATGAAGGTGAAATGTGTGGATTTAATTAATTAAAAGGTTCTGTGTTCTAATATTCAAGTTCATTCTTCCACAATTTAAATTTTATTGACAGTTTTCTCGGTTTATATGTACCATAAATAACGATCGAAGTTTAGTTTCTTAAATGAAATTTTAAATGTTTAAAGTGGTGAAATAATTATAACATGCTGTTCGCATTCTGTTAGACACACGTTCAGGCTATATTGTATATGAAGGTCGGGGATTTTAGACATAAAATTAATTTATTTCATGCAAGTGTCGTTTTACATACGATAACTGGAAAAAACACAGTTTTGGACATACGTTTAGTCTATGCGCCATTTCAGCTGCCAGATTCCGGATAGTTAGTTTTATGTTCATAATAGTGAAGAATTGCATTTTCCTCCTTCCATTTTGAAAATATTAGATGTCAAAATGGAAATAAAACGGCAGATTTTCGTCTTTTAACTATAGGAAACAATGACCAGTTATGATCACTTTAACATAATAAACAGCTTCCAATCTCATTTGAGAATTTCCATATACTCACGTTGGTGCTTTGGCGAATTCGAATTTTATCAACAATTTAAGAAGGGTTGCACTTACATGTGTCACAAAAAGCTACTAAGTATTTAATTTTAGTTTCTTAATTAAGTGTTGAATATGGTGAAATAATTTTATATATTGCCGTTCGCATTCTGTTAGTCATGCATTTAAGCTGCACTGTGTATGAAGACCTGGAATTTTGGACATAACGTTAATTTTATAAATAATTTCACTCAAGTGTGTTTGTCCAGACAATAACGGGGAAGATACATTTATGGAAATACTTCACATCCTTGGATGTATATTTCAAGCAACAGATTGTGAATACCTAAAGATTATTAAATCTAAAGTCTACCTACGAAATGACAACGTGAAAAGCATCACAGGGTTAAAGACAAGGTAAAAACTAAAGAATATAATGTTCTAAAAACTTGTAGGCATCTGAATTTTGAAAGCATGAAACACCTGAAACCCTCTAAAACTAAACGGAAGATATTTTGCTTGAAATCACAAGAAGTTGTACTTAGCAACCATAAATATATAAGAACAACAAACAACAGTACAGAAAAACACAATGAAAAAGGAAATCTGGACATATGCCTATCGTCTTAAGACGTACAGAGACGGTGACAATAGGAAAATACATATAGCGAACCGCCGTATTGTGGAAATGCGCATATTGTGCATCAAATTAACTTTAGTATCTTTTAGTTTTAATAACATATTACTACTACTGGGTCGATGCCGACTGTTAGTCCCCAAGGGTATCATTAGCTCAGTAGCAAGTACTTTGATGCTGGCAAGAGATTACTTGAATACTTGATTTGAAAGTAAGGGTTGAGATAAGGCCTGGTTTTGGGCCCTAGGTTTCGTTGAAAATAAAATTTTACCGTACTAATTATTTTGTATTCTCTTTATGTAGTTTTATGTCGCTTCTTTATAAAATGATGATGACTTTTCAAATCGTACGTCATTTTTGTGCTTTAGAGGTTGAAAATGCAGGTTAACTTCAGGTAAATTTTACACTTGGACTAAAGGACAATGTCCATACGTATGTGTCCATTATATGAAAATTAACGTTGACCCTCATGAATAACCAAGAAAATATTTTTACTTGAAATGGGACGTACAAAAAAGCGTTAAATTCTATGAAGATTTTTCAGGTTTCGCACGCGCGTGATACTTAACAATGAAATATGCTTCATATTGTACTTAAAGGTAGATAATACAATATTGATACATTTTTCAAATATATAAGCAAGACGCGTATAGAGTACCAGCAAGATCTGCATACAGTTTTATGCTTATTTCACATGAAATTCGTACAGTAAAAATATTTTGCTGGTACTCCATGCGCGTCATAGTAATTTTGTACATAATGTTCATTTAAGTAGTGACATTTTTCCACAGACGTAATGTTAATGGTTCAATAGGGTACCCATTATTATCAGTCTCAGGAGCAGAGAAGGGGGATACCAATTGAAAAGTAATAATAATTCTACAAAGTAAAAACA
Source organism: Lithophaga antillarum (assembly GCA_028566495.1). NCBI lineage: Eukaryota > Metazoa > Mollusca > Bivalvia > Mytilida > Mytilidae > Lithophaga > Lithophaga antillarum. Next base: position 4,272 of record JAOXYI010029229.1, read on the forward strand.
TATACATATATATATAAAAAGAGAACATCGATTTGTTGGAATTGTGAAATTTTATTTTCGGCAAAACCGGGCGCCAAATAGATGCCTTATCGCAACTCGTCCTTTCCAGTCCGTAAGACTGTAATCGCATCAACACTAAGGTTTATCTACGTTTTGCAAAGGTATCCTTATCTGATTTTTGCTGCATTTTTGGTGTGATCTGGGTTTTATATGCTCTTCTACATTGATTTCTTCGGATTTCCAAACATTTGGCTTCGAGCATCACTGATGAGACATATTTTTTGCAAATGCGAATCTGGTTCATCAGATTAACTTCGGTATCTTGTGATACCCTATTTTACAATACATTACAATACAGTAGACAAAGGAGATGATGTGTTCAATATAATTTATTGGCTACGATCTGTTGGTAGTGTATGACAAGAGAAACGACATTGAAAGGATTTGTATCAAATCAAAATCTCTAAACTATATTTTGCTAGATAATTGTTTCGAGCATTCAGAAGACACATTGAGTAAACGGAGTACTGGCTATTACAACCGACAGAGAAAGATAAAGAAAAGAGTAAAAGATCATGAAATGAGAGAATAGGGATATTTTCCACGAGTTCGAGAAATCTAGTCGTTTTGATAGTGGAACTCGAAACTAGGGTAAACAATGTAAACATTTCCACACAAGACTTTCAGATCTTCATTAATATTATGAAGAATAAAAGAACATCTTCCTTTAAAAACTGGTTCTAAAAAATAAAACATGCCATAAGTATGGAAACACTGTTTTTGCATCCAAGCGATGGCAGATTTAACTTTGACGTTAAGTTCAACTGAACAACAAGTCCATGCAAAACAGTGTATAAGGACTTCCCTTTCCTGAAAAACGTGGAAAACATGTCACTGCGTTAGAGTTCCAGTTAAGGTAATGTGTCTTAGCTTAAGCTATCTCCACCCAAATCTGTTTAAGGATCGTCTTCGAATTTTTGCTCAACTGCATTAGAATTTCTTTTGAAACATACACAAGTTAATTTAATAGGAAATGATAAATGGCATAATACTACATTGTTACGAAAATCATCATGATCATCGTAGGTTTTGCAAAATGTTTTTTGTCCAAAACGAGTTACTGCATTCACCATTTCCATAGAAAAAGCAATAATTTTCCAGTTGTTTAAGACTGTAGCATGACTTAACCGGCGTTTGTTTTCAAAGATATATTTTCATGAATTCCCCAAGACAGTCATTATTTATTTACATACACCACGTAATGAAGCTTCGGTAGACATTACCAATGCGAATAAGTGACAATAGAACATATTACTTGCTCTTCCTGGTATTATCAGAAAATTGGATAAGCCAGTTTCTTAGGTTTATTGTGTATCATGGAATGTGAAATATGAAGTATTGAGTAATAACGTCTCAGATGTTTGTATTTGCTACATTTAGAGTTAAAAAAGTACAAATAGATGCAACCATCGCTTTTACGCTTTTACATTATTGTATAAACGTTTTCATATTTTCCAGAATGAACAAAACATGTTAAAGATAGTACAGAGTACATGTATGTGACATAGAAGTTCATCTGGAACACTGAGGTTGATTGTGGACACAAAGTGTATCGTGCACTGGCACTAATCAAGCTCTATAAAGTGGAAATCTTTAGAAAAAGGTACATAACTACTATCTACATTGCTGTACATTTCCACATACAAAGAGAAAATATGCATCAAATTAAGAACTATCTGTTAAAAAGCAGTTCAGAAATAAAACTCGATTGCATAACATGAAAATTCAAATGGTAAATAACCAATATTCATTTAAATTTATAGTTCTTAGTTTGTGTGATTAAAGTTTAATCTGTGCGTTTTCTTGTCTATGTATCTATTTGCATTAATATGTATATATTTGACACCAATTGCCCATCATGTTTTTCTGACAATGCTTTTTGCAAACATGATCAAATTGATATGGCTTGCACCTCGACCAAAGAACAATAATTGATCATGTAACACCTTCTACCATGCAAAACTGCCGTGATTCAATGTATTATTGTCGACGTATGTACTGGGCAGATCGATTTTGGTCATCCACGTCACAACGCAAGTGAAAACGTCACAGATGCCGATCAATACTGTTGACAGCCTATATTGATAGTGCAAGCTAAAATTAAATTATGAATTTGCGTGTTTTTTCCTGTCCTAGATTAATTTATTCTTCAACGAATCAATTTGACCTTTATGCATAAATATACAAGTTGCTTTTCTACAATTCCAGGAACGTAGTGAATTACTATCATAGTACGGGTTCATCGATCGAACACATCACTTCAGAATAAGAATGAATGTTACCAAATATAGAAACCAAGTCCTAATTGCAATTATTTACTCTCGCGATGAAGGTTATAAAACAGCACTTGTTATCGATTATTCAGAGCTAATGCTGATGTAAGATTACTCTGCTAGCTGTGGTTTAACGATATTTATAGTTGTAACTCCGGAGAATTCAGATTATACCGTGTCATTCCTTACAGCAAAGTATAAAACCACCAATTATATTTTTATATGATACTAGAGAGCTATAACAGACAGTCGCCGATCATTTAGAACATAACAAGAAGAAAAACCGTTAATTAACCTACATTTGCAGTTATTCAACGATGGAAAGTAGATCGCGAAATGTCACCAATTAACCGATATATCTTTTGGATGATTGGTACACTAAAGAAACAATTAAAAAAGTACCTCCTAAACCATGGGAATTTTTCTTAAGAAATAGAATGAACTGTAAAATAAGGATTCTCCGAAATAAACCATGAAAATCTAAAGATCTGTTTCCCAAATATATAATATATTTCTGTTTTCAGAGTTTTTTCCATTTTAATCTGGTATTTCGTCATTGCTTTTTTTTTATTATGAATAAGAAATCTGCTAACATAAGATATTGTTTCACTTCGAAAAATTTAAGTAAGAATATTATATCTAACGACACCAACTGGTAAATGTATCGCATGTGTGGTAATACGGTAGTTTGAGTATGTCAACTTGCTGCAGATGAATTTTCGTAATCCTAGATCCTACACGTGTCAATTTGTATATATTACCGAATGTGTCATGAACCTTGTTGTGACCTTTGCTCCAGGACATAATTTTGGGACTGCATGACGGGTAATGCATGCATAGCAGGAAATGCTTAGACTGTCGACGGACCTAGTCTCATTCCGGTCTGGAGTCCATGCAATCCCAGATGTTTGTAAACTTGGATTTGTCATCTTCAATGGACTCATGAGTCGAACCGATTGTAGTATTCTACTTTTTATATTAAACATGGACTAATTTATGGATGTTTCTCCAGTGGTCTGTAAAACTCTACATCTAACGCAATTTAAAATGATTTTATGTAATGTTACGTTTTACTGACTACCACCAATACAACTTCTGTACTTGTTGATTTTGTAGTGTTCGATTATGCCATTAGCTAAGATCTAACTGTTTAGTATGAAATGCATACTTAAGTATTGTCATAATTATCAAATTACCAAAAGCTTAAACTGGAAGAAAGCCGAAAGAAAACCGAAGGAGCAGTCAAGATGGAACAATCCGAGGAATCATCGCTTCGAAAATTTTATGTTCACCATCACGTCGATTTATACGTTATTTCCGGAATTTAGACATGTTTCTTGTGTCATAGATTCATTATTGTCTCTCTTTATTAATTGCGACTTGAATACAGGCTTTGGAAATTAGGACTTTACGACGGGTGCTGCACGCATAGCAGGAGAATCTTACCCTATCGATGCACCTGTTCTCACTCCCTATTTTATGTGGTAATTCGTGTCCAATCGTCAGTTCGTTGTGTTTTGTTTTTCACTTGTTTACTTTGGTGGTGTCTTGCTGTGCCCGGACTATGACTTTTTCATCAGTTGTTTGTATTCAGCAACGTAAAATATCAAGTTAGTTGAAAACTTAAGCCCATAGTAGAGATTGTCTTTAGATGGGGTTTGGATGAATTTGTTTTTATGTGCCTACGAATATTTTTGGTTGACTTTCCGACTTATCGGCTCTGCTGACTAGACATTGCCTATCGAAGTGTACATCTACTGCATGTAAAACTGGAATCAGTGATTCACCAACTTTTGTTAGTTTTGAATTAACTAGAGGAAATATGACTTCGAGACTATTTGTATTTTTTCAGCCAAACATTTGTTAAACACTTTTACGTTTTAAACGAATATCAAGGCCTTATTTTTGGTTACTTTCATGCTTGAATTTCAGGAAATCTAGTGACTGAAAATCTACGTCTAGAACAGAAATCTGCCTAAGTAACTAAAACGTCAAATATATACAATTAAACAAACAAACAAAAAAAAAACTGCTTTCGGATAGTGAATAATTTAAGTTTATTTGAACATGTTTCCATTTATGTCAGTCCATGTGTATCAACAGTAATGTTCAAACTAAAATTTCTTTTAGAACGTAATCCAGAATAAGTGGCACTGCAGTATTTCCCTGGAGTAATAGAATTTCAAGGTTCAGATGTCAACAACAACTTCAACGTTTTCAGTGGTCAGCTGTGCAAATAACATTTGATGCACTCGTTACGCATTTCGATTGCTTGTTATCTGTAGCCATTTATGACAATTTAACCAAATTGTAAAAGGAATCCCCTAAAAAACTACTTTTCACGACAAAAGGATGCTAGTAAGTTCTTCATGAGAGTATCATTTTTCAAAGTTTTGAGGTACAAATGAATTATTCATATAATTTTCTTTTATTTTACTGTTGAAGACCGAAATTGATTTACATGCTTAATTTTTACCTTTTCACATATAGTGACAAAAGATAACTCATTTTATAGACAAAGTTACGTTTCTAGGGTTAAATTTAGAATCATGAATAGACAATTGCATTATATTGAATTACTGATGCTGTAAAATTGAACTAGGGTCAAAATGGGAAATTTAGCAAAAAATAAATAACTATAGTCCATTTGGTGGCTGTAAAATGTGGAAAAATAATATGAAATCAGCACTTAATTTTTAGAATTGTATTTTTGCATCAATATAATAGTACTGCATATATTATCATAGTGGTTTTCATCCAGAAACAAAGATTTTGTTCACAGAGACTTTGACCAGTAAAACGGGTGCTTTTTCAATGGAGCGTGAAGTTATTATTTTGAGAGCATTACATGGTATTGTTTACTATACTGGTTTTGGTTACTAGTTTATAATTCATATTTTTGCAGCTATAGAAGTTATTTTTTAATGAGGTACTCCAGTTCTGTAAATTGCAAAAAGTTACAATTACGGTCTGTGCACAAAATATTTAGGTTTCAATGAATTGTTTTGGTATAATCGATTTAAACAAATAACTGTAGAATTTCAAAAATGATAAAATAAAAATGATGAAATAAATGCATGATTTAACGTCATGTTTTTCTGTATTTTTGTAGCGGCAAATGGACTTTACCACCTAGTAATAAACTGAGGGCCAAAACTAAATAAGTAGCAATTTGAACGACAATAATATAAGATTTTAAGTATAAACTTCCTAAGTTTTGTGGAAAAATAATAAATAAATAAATAAAACAAAACATTAAACAAATAATTAAAGACCAGTATGTTGGTAGTAAAATATCTTTTCATGTACATTTAACCTTCAACACACTATAGTTTTAATGTTGGAAAATTGCTGTATGCAATTTAAATACCTTGTTTCATTCACAGCTTTATATTTTTGACGAAACCGTGAACTGGTTAAAATTCTGTTTGTTAAATCTGATGATGAATTTGAAAACTTTGATCCAAGACGTTAAATTGGATTGCTAATTGTTGTTGGATTCTTATCAGTTTCAGGCATATTTATGACTCTTTCTTGTATAAAGTAAATAATACTGTTGATGAATTATTCTAAAAATGTGAGGCTGTTGACAGGCTATCAAGAGATGATTTTGGTTGTCTATGAATTATTCTCAAATATGTGCTTTTTGGTATTTTGACAGCCTGTAAAGAGAGAGATTTTGGATGTCCTACCTATTTATTGTTTGGTTCTTTGATATCGGCATAATTCATTTCTAATAAGCATGTGACGAATGATATATTATTTGCCAAATAAGGAAAAAGAAAAAAAAATTTGAAATCGAAAATGCTGTTTACTAAAAAATCTGAAAAATATTCATTTGCTCGTGATTAGGGTTTACAGCAACAAGTCTGAAAAAGTTTAAATATAGGTATTTTTATTTTGTGAAAATAATATCGAAATCAAAGTGATAAAAGTTTTTGACTGCGAAAAGCTTGACTATGCAACAGGCAGCTGAAAGGGACATATTGTAACAGAAAATGGTGAACAAAACGGGAATTTTAGCCGAGAAATGATAATTTTAGCCGCAAAAATGCTCGTTGCCATGCCAACACTGATGTTTATGCAAAGAATTGAGGATTCTCAGTTTTTCTATATTGATTTAAAAAATAACAACGGAAAAAACTGTATAATTTGAATTATGTCTAATAAATATCTGCCTAAAAATTAACATAAATAAACAAATAAAATTACAAGATCTTTATAGGAAATGAAAAACATAATGTTTAAGTGTTTCTTCTAAACTTGTAACCTAAAAAATAATGAAAATAGAAAATATTAAACACTTTTTTTCTGGCATAAGATTCAAAATCCGGATGAAAAAAGTACTTTATAGGTTTTGCAATGAAAAATAAATGCTTTTCTTCTTTGTAAGTACTTAAAATAAAATCGAAAGGAAACGAAACAATTCAATATTTCGTCGACAGACCTATGCTGTCTTTCTGTACATAATATGACTATTATTATTGCCGGCATGTAGAAAAGATAACTAGAAACATCTAACATTAACTCCTGAAACGTTGGACAATGCGTAATTGAAATTTATTATCATGACTAAAAACATTCGGAGTTTAAGAAAAATTTCAATATCCTCACACATACGTCATGATGTTAATCTTAACTTGAAAAAGTATATATTAACTATAAACCGTTTTATTCTATAAAGTAAAACCATCTGCAAGATAAATGTATTGGTTAATCCCCAAAAAATTAATACTTTTACATCATTTATATTAACAAAAGAAAAAAATAACTACTCAAACTAGGCCACCAAAAATATCACTAGAAATGTTTTTGGTAACATTCATGAAATGGTTGATCACTACAAATGTCAGTGTCTTAACTGGTTTCAGACATATTTCTGAAGTACACTTTAACTAAATTTTCTCATTCCTGACTTGTGCACTGGCTTTGATTGGGTATTCGGTGGCCGACTGGTCTAGGTACTTTCATCTACTCTTATAAATCACTGTATATGCTATCACCTCCAAGGTGTGAGTTTGTTGTTGACTTTGTGCGACCACAAAAGCAACATTGTACCCAACTCGTGCCTTGTATGATGAAGTTTACCAGACACTTCCAGAATGTCGGAGATTTTTGCTGGGTACTCCTACTGTCTCCACCAATAAAATTGTTCGCCCCAATCAGAAACTACTTCAGGAATTCGGATTTTTATTACGCCAGGTTTTACTCTCAGTTTTTGTGTGGTAGTTGCTGTTAGTTGATTTTTATATTATTTTCAATTCATATTTGTCCTGGTGTTGGTTTGTAATGTACTAACTGATTTTTCTAATGATTTTATCACTGTCTTAAAAAGAGGTACGATGATTTAATATCAAATATATGTTGACAAGGAAACGGGAGTGCTATATTTTTTAAAGTATTTTAATATTTATTTATCGCAATAATTAAGCAAAAATAATCTGTAGATTTCCCAGTGTTGAAATATTATTTACTTCATTTCTGTTTGTTTTTTTTCATGTGGACATTAGCTTAAATCATTTTATACATATTTTTAATTGATGGTCGAGGGATTGATAGTTGCAACTCTGAAGATTGTGAAAACAGATAAGACACAAGGTGGGTGCAGTATGACTATAATTTGGACAAAGAAAACCAACAGATAGAAAATATCTAGGTTTTTGAAAAATCCAGTGAGAATTCTAAACCTTAATTTAATTATACGCTAAAATTTTAATTTGCATCCTTTTCAAGATTGTTTTAAGAAAAAAATCTGTGCGAAAAACAAGGATGCGAAAAGACAAAAATACTTGTAAAAATCAATTTAGATTCACGAAAGATGCATTCTTAAATAAATTATTCGGTGAATTTAAAAGATATTGTATACAAAAAACACAATGGAACAGAAAACAACATAAAAATTCAACATATTTTGGTTATTTTAATTAAAATGGACCATTACCAGAACGGAGATATGCATCCGGCAGCAATCTATTGTTTCGGAATTTTACATTATGATTTTCGTAAATATGTTTATAAAAAGGACAAATTGTACTTTTGAATTGAGAAGTTAAGATTTTTAGGATTGTTAATTTGTTTCTAAAAAAGACAATTTGTACAGCAATAAGTAGGTTTCAGTGACGTCATTGTTTAATGGTTAACCAGGATCTTGTTACTGGCTCAGTTTGTCTTAAGTATTTTGCTATTGTCATATCAGCAATGATTGTGAAGCATTGTATTTTATACTGAATTAAATGTAAAATAATTTAGGTATAATATACGTTCGTTCTTTATAGTCAGACAGAAATATAATTATGAATAATTGAGCACAATGTAAAAGTTTGAATGAAGTGTCGTTCAATAAATTACTCCTGATATTTTTCTTTTGCTGAGTCGTTAGTGTTTCTCTAAACCAGTCAAAAAGTGAGTATATAGTGATCATATTGTCTTTTCTATACTTTAATGAAACTTACACCCTTTATAAAAACTGTAACAGACTTTAACGCATTCTTCAGTAAGCAATAACCTCGTCATAATGCCTCTCGTCTCATTTGCCTACTCACTTAACACCATAGTCCATATTTCTTCATTTGTTTAACAAATTCGTCAAAATTCCACTCAACCAATCGCCAAACCCTTTTATAACGTCAAACACAGTGGCATTATAACGAGGTTGTATTTTTTTCCCCAAAGTCATCAGTTTTGTTGG
>JAOXYI010029338.1:0-21504 GCA_028566495.1 Lithophaga antillarum
GTGATTGGTTACGTAAAACCACAACCAAAGGTATTCATTGATACATCACCATAATAAGGTCATATATATGACCTTGATCTTGCACATGTCACCTTAACTTTCGCCCTAAACCTGTAGCTTCTTTCTCTCCTCCAATAAAGAGAGGTACCCTTCAGGTGATCGGTTACCTAAAGTTGGAAAAATAATATGTGATCCGTTACGTAAAAATACAATCGATCGATCTATCGCGATAATGAGATTATTATCATGACCTTGACCTTTCACATGTAAAGTGGTCCTTTTTTACTCACGTTTGACCTCATCGCACCTTCAAAAAGTTAAATTTAGTTTTTGTGATCGGTTACCTAAAAACAAAAGCAAGCGTATTCCCATGTTTCTCTTCAAAAGGTGGGCAAATGTTCATATTTCCACTCAGTACTAATGCAGTCATATCCGTGTGCCAATTTTCAGGCCAATCGGAGACTTTTTTTTTCGCTTATAAAAGTCGTAAGGGGTTAGCCTTACTTCCACGACAAATGGCAATCACCTCCGATTGCCGCCAAACTTTGCACAGGCGTAGCTCTAGGTGCAAGTAACTCTAAAATGTACACTGTATAGTCCTCCAACAATTACTTTCTTCTCAGCTCTTACTATTCAAGTATACTTTTTGGGATCGGTTACGTAAAAGAAAACTTCGACGTATAGATTTGTATATGCCCGGAAAAGCATTAAGTTTGTGACCTTGATCTTGACCTTTTAATTGCACCTTCACGTTCAGGCCTTTCATTGACCTCAAATCTTGATAACCTTGAAGTTCACAGTGATGTGATTGGTTACGTGAAACTACAACCTAAGGTATTCATTGATATATCACCATAATAACATCATATATATGAACATGACCTTGCACATGTCACCTTAACCTTCGTCCTAAACCTGTAGCTTCTTTCTCGACTCCAATAAAGATAGGTACCCTTCTCTAAACAGAGACAAACAATAACGAACAACACATGGTCTAGATAGTCTGACGTCGTGCAGACACGAGATAAGTTGGGATTAAACAAGTCGTTAAAGTATATTTCCAAGCAAGCAGATTCAATGCCTATTTTTATGATGTATAAATTCAGGTAACATATTACCTTTCCACCTGCCTCCTCATTATATCCTCATTGAGGGACTTGGCTACCATTTTTATTAAATTTTCTAACACTTTAACGTCGTTGGCTGACATGGCCACATGTCTTAGCCATTTCTGGGATGTACTCAGAAAGGCTATAAAGTTTGACATGCTATGTAAATACGTCTTAAGGGTTTCTGGTTGAACCCTGAAAAAGATAAAAAAAAAAAAAAAAAAAACCAAATGCCTGAGGTTAATAATGGTTGCAGTATTGAAATACATCATCAGTTATACATAAAATGGCTTGTCTTGCTCGTTGAGTGCCATGTTAAAATGATTTGCCTTTTATACATTGATATTTACCATTGGAAGTTGAACAAACACTAATCAACCAATCCTGTACACATTGACTGAGTTTTTTCAGTAGTGTGATTGGATACCTATAGTTACGTTTTGATATTTTTATAGATATTCGGATTTCAGTAAATTCATGTGATATTTCATAATGCCTTTAATTAATAAATCATTATGTGTCTACGATGTATTGAAAACTTGCTTCACATTCCCATTTGCAGGATCTATCATGTACATCACATTGCTTACCTCTTTTCTTTCAAATGGCGGTCAATGATCCCATCCGCCTACCCAATTGTTTTCAATTCCTGCAGAGAATTCTGCGACAATTCTTGTGAAAAAAACTTTATTCCCGTTGTATGGCACTGCAGTGTGGAACTGGTGGAATGACTGCCAGATGCCCTGTTTTGCATCGATTTACTAGAAATGAAAAAAAGTCAAACAAGTTACATTCCAAAGGCATTTGTTAACACTCGTACATATATCGTAAATTCCTTTCATCTTTTTTACTATCCGTTGTAGTAGCAAACAGGGTTCGAAATTATCGTTGGTCCTGAGGCCCGACGCCTATAAAATTTGGTTTGGACCTGCTATTTCTAAAAGATGAGAGTCCGTCGGGCCTTTTAATTTTCACCAGGGTAATTTTTCAATTTAGATGACCCGATCGTAACTTTTTTGGTTTTAAGAATCTGGAAATATCAAGGAGCTATATTTAGAAGTTTATTTTCCAGCACCAACAGGCACGTCAGTCACAGAGAAAGACTTTATACACTTTAAATAACACTGCTTTTAGTAAACTTAAAAATCTTTTTGGACATGCACATGCTCTGATTAAGCACAATAAACCTTTTACTGATTTTAACTGACTCACACAGCTGGATGAAATGAAAGGTGTAAATATTGGAACAACAGATAGGTATGACAAGTCATGTTGTGAACTTGTCTGTTCCATTGCAGCAGTTGAATGTGAAATAAATTTGATGACGTCTTATTCTTGACCGTTTTATCAGATGGTTCAACGGATATAACTGCTTCTCGAACTTAAACAGTGTATGCCCAATTTTGTGCCAAAGGTGTTATAAATGTAATGTCTTAACACTTGGACCAGTGACAATGGAAGATGCTTCTGGTATATTTAATGTCATTAAAACAGCTTTAGGATTTGCCTTTCGGATTTGTGAGAAAACTGATATACAAATGTATATTTAAGAAAATTATTGCTTCTTGGAAGCAATGGGGCTAATGTAAATAGTGCAAAATTCCGCAGAGGGGGAGAATGCAATTATAGTATCAGTTTCCTAAAATTTGCTATTCAGACTACGAAAGTGATGAAGACATGTCAGAGTCTAATTATTTTTCAGACCAGACTAAGATGATCAGTTTCAAGTAGATTTGGAAGAAGCTGTCCGACATCTATAAATGACTTGTTTGAATAAATTACTTTAAATTAAAAGTTCAAAACTAATAGTTATTGATTTCAGTGATTAGTATTTAGAAATTGTAGAATGTCAAAATGCAGCACATAATTTTCTTTCATATTAATTGGCCTTGCTAAATTTGATCAGGCCCTTTAGCATATTTGACTTACAGGCCCTGTGGGCCTAAAGGATATCTTTTCAATTTCTATCACTGGTAGCAGCTTTGACATATTTACTTATTCGTTTCCCTTCCAATAACTCTGACTTTGTAGGAATAAGGAACCTAATTTACTGTACAAGAGCAAATATTTACATACCCATAATCCACCAGGGCGTGCAGGAGGTGCGTGTTGTCCTCTCTGATGTAGTGGAAGCGCGTGGCTTTCTCTATTCCACAGTTGAAGCCATCTGAATGGCGAGGCAGGTTGTGCTGCCTGATGAGGTGTGTTTCCATCCTTATGGTGTCCACACCACACAGGCCACACACAAACCTGCCTTTGTACTGCCGCTTTCCAGCATTGCCAATGTTGTCGGGCATGTACTTGTTTACATCCACTGCTAAATGGGCAGCGCTTTTAACTTGTAGATGGCGCTTTAAATTTACAACCATGCCCTGGCAGTTAGGCACAGGGCATGCGACCTGTTTTCTTTTCTGAAAAAAAATCGGGACGTTTGTAAGCAACTCCAAGCTGCGAGCTTAACTTGTAAATACTACTGGCAGTGTGATCAGGACTCGAAATTATCGTCCGTCCTGAGACACGACGCCTATAAAAATCGGCTTGGACCTGCTATTTCTAAAAGATGAGAGCCCGTCGGGCCTTTTGATTTTCACCAGGGTAACTTTTCAATTTAGATGACCCGATCGTAACTTTTTCGGTATTGAGATTCTTGAAATAGTAATAACCTATATTTAGAAGTTTATTTTCCAGCACCAACAGGCACGTCAGTCACAGAGAAAGACTTTATACACTTTAAATAACACTGCTTTTAGTAAACTTAAAAATCAATTTGGAGATGTACATGCTCTGATTAAGCACAATAGACCTTTTACTGATTTTAACTGACTCGCACAGCTGGATGAAATGAAAGGTGTAAATATTGAAACAACATATAGGTATGACAAGTCATGTTGTGAACTTGTCTGTTCGACTGCAGCAGTTGAATGTGAAATAAATTTGATGACACCTTATCCTTGACTGTTTTATCAGATGGTTCAACAGATATAAGTGCTTCTCCAACTGAAACAGAGTATGCCCAAGTTTGTGCCAAAGGTGTTACAAATGTTAATGTCTTCAGACTTGCAGCAGTGACAAAGACTGATTTTTCTGGTATATTTAATGCCATTATAACAGCTGTAGGATATGCTTTTCCGATTTGTGAGAAAACTGATATATATTTAAGAACATTGTTGCTTCTTGGAAGGAGTGATGCTAATGTAACTAGTGCCAAATTCAGCAGAGGATGAGGATGCAATTATAGTATCAGTTTCCTATTCAGACTATGAGAGTGATGAAGACATATCAGAGTCTGATTATTTTTCACACCCGACTAAGATGATCAGTGTGATGTAGATTTGGAAGAACCCGTTCGACATCTATAAATGACTTGTTTGACTAAATTACTTTACATTAACAGTTCCTAAGTAATAGTAATTGCTTAGAAATTGTAGAGTGTTAAAATGCAGCACAGAATTTTCTTTCATATTAAATGGGCTTCCTGAATTTGAGCAGGGCCTTTAGCATATTTGACTTACAGGTCCTGTGAGCATTAAGGATATATTTTTCAATTTCTATCACTGAGTATGATTTGTTTTCCGTATATATTACTCCCTTTCGTTACTTGTTATGTATAAAGTATAATATTAGGTTGATTTTTAGGTACAATGTATATTGAAATGTCGCTTGCCGTTTTCTCTCTGGTATAAGTTATTATATTTATCCCCTATGAAACACTTAGTACATATGTCGTAACAATTCATTTCTGTACCTAACGTCTTACTACGTATGCATGATGAATAATGAGTTAACCTAATTTTAGGCGTGTAGATAGGTTCTTGCTCTTCTTCATTAAATTTCATTTTTATTTTTGTCAATGTACTAGTTCTTACTGTAACTCCTTTGTACGTCTTTGTGTGACCCCTTCTTGTTTTTTTGGTCTCATCGGCTTCAGATAGGGGCGACAGAACAGGTTGTAATTGCTTATTGACGCGGAACGCCTCTTCGATCTCGTCTTCCCTGAGATCCTCTTGGAAGATTCTCCTATCTTCTTTGGAAATGACATATTCCTCCCCAGAAGCTGAAATGAAATATATATTCTCATCCCACACACTCTACTAATATCCATTCATTCACACTTTTACCCATTTGCAAATATATCAATAAAATAGTTCTGCACATTTGTAAGTTAAAAAGGGATATTTATATCTAAGTTAATGAATGCATACAATAGCACACGTGCAACACTTACATAGACAAACGCACTACTTTGGTCCAAATATACACATGCACAAACGTTAGCATATGGGAGTAAATTTTAACGTAATAAAGTAAATGGTTACACAAGAAAGTTTTTATCCGCATTTATTCATGTCAAATAGTATTTGTGCAGCGTTCTTCAAGAGTTTCACATTCTACATTGTTTCCACTTTTTTTTGGTATATATCCTCACCTGGTTACAATCAGGCTTTCCACAAACCCAGCGATACTTGGATCAATCAGCAATTGTTGACGACTTATAATAGGTACTTGTTAATATTTTGTCATGTGTGTCTTCAGCTTGTTTACGAGAAAAATACTCACAAACTAAATCTTCATCCATGCTGTCATCAGCTAAAAATGTGATAAGTTTAGTTATAGTTGCAATCAATTAATAATTCACGCGAATAAAGATATGATAATCGTGCCCTGCACTTTAATAATTCATTTCAACATTTCACATTGTTTTGTGTATGTTTATATCAATTTTAATCGACTCCTAACGATGAGCTACTAAAAAAACGGCGAATTTTTTGAGTCGAAAGTCGATCGACTCAGTCAAAAAAAATTGTGATTGACTACGTTATTGCAAATTAGCATGTGGCAGTTAATACATGGTGGGAATAAAGGAACAATATTTGTGCCCTGACATATACATTGTATCTTCGGTACTAATCATCTATTTACGCATTGTTTTAACCAGGTTTATAGGAAAACCTCCAACGTCAATATGATGTGATCTGTTACTTTGTCGTATGTTATAGGTGGCTTCAAAGTACAAAAGACTTCATTGATGACGATAATGTTTTTATCATTGTCTTGAGCTTTCATATCGCAAGTTTACAATTCATTAGAAAGGAGGTTTCACAGTCCTTGTTTCAATGTCTTTACTGTTCTCTGATTGTAGAGAATGCACGTGGAATTGTGTAAACATGTGCTAGTGTATAGTACTTACCATTTACAGCTTCTTGATTTCTTTCTCCTTCTTCTTTATCTAATTGAAGGTACAAAAATAAAGTTATGACAATACCGTAAGCTCTGGTATTGATATTTTTGTGCACTGTTTCTGGCCTTTTGTTTCATTTGCTTGCAGGTTACTGATCACATTCATATTTTATTATGAGTTTTTACTTTCATAAATCTTGTATATTTAATATAATTTGTAACAATACTAGGATCGTTTATATGTTCTCTCAACATTTACCTTCTTTCTTCAGTACTGAACATAGTTTTGGGTCCTGTTTGAACCAGTTTTCCTTCAATAACATCCTACGTACGTATTATGTGATCAGTTACCTGAAATCTCAACAGTATACCATACTGACGAAGAGGTTATTCGTATGTTACGACTTTAATCTTAAAAAGGGGACTTCAAAGGTTCGATGGATATTTGAATAGATTTGAATAGTGGCTTCACCTAACAAGTCTTATGAATTCGATATTCAAGGAATTAAAGACAGAAGGTCACATTCAAAATTAGGTAGCGAGGACAAAATAACGTCAGTTGAACGTTGTCCCTATCTGACACCACTGAAATGAAAGTTTTTCAGAAAAAGATTAAATACATTTATAGAAATCGCAGAGAAGAGAATATTGCATGTATTTAAAGACAAAATGTCAAGGTTTCACGTAAATAAATTATTTTTTACCATGTGCAAGGTCTTTACTCGTTGTTCGTACTTTTTCTTACCGTTAAAACGTACATTTCAGTAACTGCGAAATGAAAATATTTTTAGGCTGGTGTTTCTCGGTCTTTCTTGTATTCCTTAAATAAACGGATTTTTTGATTGGACCAAGACGAATGACGTGTTATCGCACAATTTATAGAGATGGAGGACCAAAATAGATTTGGTAGGTGGAAATTTTTACGGATTCTTTCCTTTCAGCCAAAGTATTTCAGGCTAATGATTTTAGTCGGTTTTCATTTGATATTTTCGGTACTTTTCAATTGATAGAAGAGTAAAGAAGAGAGCAAGAAGTTACACGGGTACCTCAAATTGTAGACGGGACTTGAATTAGGTCATTTCAGTCTAGCGCATAGAAGCGCAACTGATATATTTAAACTGGGGTTCACGGACGAATCATCACGTTGCCACTTTCGGTTTCGCCATATTTACTTCCTGGTAACGAGCACCTGCAAGATGTGTTGAGTAGTCGTCTTTCACCAGTTCATATGAAAAACAACACGAATCAAACATAATGTAAACGCTAGGTAATCACAAATATCATGCATATGCACATATTTCAATTTAGCGTAATCCCGTAGATTTTATTCGTTGTTTCCATGTGTTTACATAAGCATTGAACTACATGTCACAGCAGACCAACTAACGGACTAAATTACCCTATTCATAGTTTTTAAGAGGTACAGAACTTGTTAGATACAGAGGACACTTGAGGTACAAAATATGATATTGCACCACAGTATACGTAAGAGCAACAGTAGTAGCCCTATATCCGAGTCGAGTATACACCAGAGACATATAATTAAAGAGATTGGCAACTCCTTAACTGTTCAGCTTGGTATTCAAAATATCATTCAGCCACTTTTTACTTTTCGAACTACTTTTTAACTGATAAACATATTTAACTGCAGTAAAATTTATTTTGTTCCTATGATATTTATCTATAGGTTTTGACAGTTTTTACTACAATATTTGCAAGAAGTTCAATATTATGGCAATAAAAGTGGAAAATAATTTAAAAAATATCTTTAAATTTAGCATTTTTCAAATTTTAGGGGCACTTGTGGCCTTTTGATACTCCTCCTTCATTTTTAAAGTTATCAGAAAACAAATTATATATTTGTAAACCTGAATAATGACAGAGTAGAGTATAAAAGGTTTTATTTCAATATATTTTGTAGTTTTAGTGTAATCAGCTATTAAACTTCGACAACATTTAATTTCCTTGAAATCTCTGGCCGCGAGATTTCATGAGATTTCGAGAAGTAGCCAATCTCTGGTTTTATATGTCTCTGACATAAATAATGATTTTGGTACAGTGAAAAGATCTGCTCCTATAATGTCACGAGAAAGTCGTTGGTATAGTTTTAAAATTTTCCAGTAATCATGATACCGGTAATTTCAAATTTTCTTTGATCTTGCACTGACATGAATAAAATAAGGCCCTAATCCAAGAGCTCTACCATGGAGCTTCATACAGCAGCAGCAAGTTTACAATAGGCTACTTCTCAATTAGTGGATATCAATGTGTGGACGCAATAATTTGTTCATCCTTTCCACAAGGCAAAAGCACTGTGTTAAAGTATTAAAAGAATCAGTTTTTGGGAACAGAAGTTAGAACATGGAAACCAATTGTCCACAGACACCAATGACATGCCCATACCATAATATGTCTGCAATTTTTGTGGCCATATAAAATAGAAAAAGGCTAAATATGGGAAATTTAAAAGCCATTAAAAGATTTAAAGATTGGTACAAAAATAGAAAATTTCATACAGTGTATTGCACAACAAAATATACATGTTAAAAAATGCATAGATACATAGTTTTTAGCCACAGAATAATATCAATGAATTCCTAAAATGTCTGACTCCCTTCCTACAATGCAAGATTTGGATGAACTTACCAACAATTATGATCGTATACACTTGTACCACACAAAAATACTTGTTTTTTGGTAATGTTTCATCAGTTTTTGTTAGATTTCAAATCCATCTGTCTACAAATATATAAAAGACATTGTGCAGATTCAGTGTTATCTTCACATTCTAGTAACATAATACATCCAATTTGAGAGATCTGCACATTTTCCTAACAAAATAAACAATTTTTTCAGAGTGTCTGATATGCCTCATTTCTAAAATCCTCCAAAATTCTAATATCAAAATTAATACTATATCTGACATGTCTTAAGTGATTCAGTTGTGTCTCAGGTGGTTCAAACAGTAAAAAAAATACAATGAATATGACTCAGCAAATGTACATTTCTGTTGACATTTTATGTAAAATCTTCATTGTATTATATACTTTATTATCATTGTTTTAAATACTTTAAAATTTCCATATCAAAAAGAAGTCAAAATGCAGGAGTTAAAATTTCCATATCAAACAGGAGACAAAACACAGGAATTAAACCAGAATCATCCTAACAAGTAATGGTAAATGATCTGATGGATGGTGATGATTTGGCAAATTTCCAATTTCACTGATTTCTCGTGATGACATAAGTCCCCACCGACCTAGAAGCCTGAGCTTGCCTTCAATAATATTGTTTGTTCTATGTTTATTACGTCGTGTGCGAACATCTCTGTGGAGTACACCATAAAATATATAGTCCACTGTACAATTGTCAGCACTATGTTGAGTTGTAACTTCCCTTTCACGATGACCAAGTCTTTCTATGGTATGACGATATGTAGACACTAAGTTTAGTCTGTGCCATAAACATCCTGAAGACTGTGATATGACAGGACTTGTGTGATGTGCTAATCTCTCTCGTTCATCAGTTCTTTCTATATTGTCAGAAGGAGATATGTACTCACATTGATCCGAGATATTTAATCTGGACGGAAAAAAATCTTTCTCTAAATATCTATCTCTTCCATATCGTCCTTCTCTCTGCCCTGATATAGTCCGTGTGAGTAATCCCTCATATCTCAAATATCCCTGAACAAGAAATTTGTATAAATCACTAAAAGGTGTTGCATTAAAGTCCCCACATATAATAACCTGACACAGACCATTATTATTTGTCCTCGCAACTTTATTAACCTCTGCGAGTAAACACATGGTTTGTGCTAGTTTTATATCACCTCTTCTTGGATTAAACAGTAAATGTGTATTTGCTACACATACCGAATCATCATCAGAACACGGATGTTTACGTGGTTTAAGCTTTACAATAAGGCCTACATTGTCTCTATCTAACAAACTATAATTAGATTTATAGTATGGTACAGACACACTCTCCTCCAGTGTAAATTTCTCAGTATGAAAGAATGTTGCACAGCCATCTAATTTATCACCAGTTCTCTTCACATAAACACCATTATAACCTGAAATAGAAAAAATTAACAGGAATGAAAGAACACATGAACAAGTTTGGAAATGACACCTGATCAGAAGACTGTTTTAGGATATATTATATTAATATTCAAAATAAAATTATAGATTCAAAAGTTAGTTCAGCGAATCTGCAAAACTCCACAAACTGTGTATGTAATCTGTAATTGACCTTTTCAGTCATACTCTGAAAATAACTTAAGTGATTTTGTTTTGGGTATAATACTACTTCAGCAATTTGTCGGCTATTTTATACTGACCAGTTTTATTTTGTAAAGAAAGTGAAGTACCCCAAGAAAATAACCAATCTACCAGCAGGTGTGGGCCAAAATATTGTCCTGTGAACCACTGTCTACCTGGACAATATTTCACAGTGGTCTATTAAATGATGTCCACTGCTATTAAATATTGTCCTGGAAGCGATTTAATCTTACACAGCCACTGGATAATTTTTTCACTTAGCTTTGGAATTCAGCAAATCATCTGTCCAAAGTAAGACATAAATTAACAACCTAAGAGGTGACATACAAATGACCTTTACAGTTAAATGTGACCGACTACTCTACCTATTCATCCACTTACTTTTTCTAAAATCAAGAAAACTGGTATATATATAACATTAAGTACATGTTTTACATCTTTCATTTTCTCATTGCAGAGTATAAATATTGTTTGTGCTCTTTTTAGATATTGAAATCAATGAAATTGAGATTGTGCACATTTAATTCAATTTATTTTTAATGAATTTATTATTTCCATCCACTTTTTAAGTTGCCAGTTCTGTAAGTTACCATCTCTGAATAACTGACATAATTACATACACAAAGCTTTTATCTTACCAAGTTGTCTTAATTCTGGTTCTAAAAATTCATTATAGTGTGTCTGATTCACTTCTTGAAGACAAAGAATCTGAAAAATATAATTTTGAAACTGTACAAACAATTAGGTTTAACATATACATACACTGGAAACACATGAGGAAGTAAAGTGGAATTAAAAAAAAACAGTATATCATGTTCGTTGCTTATTCAGTGCATTGTATGACACTGGGCCCTGACTGCACAGTTCAGTTAAAGTAGCAAAGTGTGTCATTTTTTTGTTCTTGGGACCAAAAGTTACCTTAACTGTTCAAGAAACATGTGTGTTTCAGAAATCAGGACTTTTACTTAACATAAACCAAAAATGAAAACTGACAGAACTTAAAAGCTCAGATTATCCTTGGTGTTCAAGTCCATAACTTCTTGTGACATGAACATTTTACAAAATTTCCAATTACATGTACAGGTAAAATAAGATATAATTATGATTAGTTCTGTGGCAGTTGAAAACTCTCTTAACTACTGAAATCACATCAAAGCCAATGGTCTGTGTATCAATCATTATTTGTCTTTCGGAGGTATGTAGGTTTTACACTTGGAATAAGATATAAACAAAACAGAAATAGTATTATACCTCTGCTTTCAGACATTTTACTTCCTGTAGCAGTTTTTCTGATCTATAATTCCAGTTTAGGACTTCTTCATCAGATTCTCTGTACAGGTACATGTTGTCTTCTAGTAAGTTCTGAGCCAAGATGTTGTATGACATGACAAAGAACTCAAACCCTGGACCTGGTCTTTGTATTTGGTGGATTCCTAGGTTGGTCAGTTCCCAGTGTCTCTTTGTTGCATACTGGGAAACTACAATATATATATAAGACATCTGTTTGTTACAGAAACCAAAACAGCATCTGTTGATAAAACTCAAACCCAGTACCGGGTCTATGTACCTAGGCTTATTGGTTCCCAATTTCTGTTTACTGCATGCTGTGAAACTAAATAAACATACAAGTTTGTCTTTTTTTTTCAACTAGAACAAGAAATAATATGGTAATTAGTACTAAAGACTTGATGATAGAATCTGTGTGGCTGATTGACTCCTAGGTAAGTCAGTTTTCAGCATTTCTAAATTGTGTACAGTGAATCTAATATGCATAAAATACCGTTTTGTTACAAAAGCCCAGAACAGCATTTGCTTGAAACATGCAAATAAAATGTGGTGTGGTTAAATCTATTCTATAGGGATCCAAAATCCTCTCCGCTTCATATCTGGATTTGCAAAGGTAGTACACAAACTAAAAATTACAATAAAAATCTGCACAGATTCTCATCAATTCAAGCCTACCACATACTATTACAAAAGTGGGAGAGGAATAACATACAAGGTTGACACAAGAATATGTCTCGCCTGCCCCGAATATGTCATTGGGAAACACAAATTTAACAAGACAGATAAATCATGTAAATGGTGTCAAGGTCAGATGACATGTCACTGACTGATATGTACACAGCAGGATAAATGCATGGACCATATGGATGATTTATTGTAAATAGTTACTGAGAGACTGACCTAATCCCTGAAAAAACTTACGACTGTGACATTGAGGTCAAGGTCATGATACATGTCGGACTGACATGTGCCCATTAAGATCAATCCACATACAAAATATAGTTCACCTATCATAAGTGGTTACTAAGAAACTGACCTGATCACAAAAGCTTTGACATTGCTCAGTGGACAGTGACAGTGAGGTCAAGGTCAGATGACACATGTCAGACTGACATAAACCCATTAAGATCAATTAAATACCAAATATAGTTGACTTATCATGAGTGGTTACCAAGAAACTGACCTAATCACAAAACTTTAACATTGCTCACTGGAGCATGACAGTGAGGTCAAGGTCAGAAAACACATGTCAGACTGACATATACCCACTAAGATCAATTCACATACCAATTATAGTTGACCTATCATGAGTGGTTACCAAGACACTGACCTAATCACAAAACTTTGACATTGTTCACTGGACCATGACAATGAGGGCAAAGTCATGTGACACATGTCAGACTTGCATGTACCCATTAAGATCAATTCACACAACAAATATAGTTCACCTATCATGAGTGGCTACCAAAAAACTGACCTAATCACAAAACTTTGACATTGCTCACTGGATCATGAAAGTGAGGTCAAGGTCAGGTGACATGTGGCTGACCGACAATTACACATCATAAGGTATCTATGGACCAAATTTGGTTAACCTAGGTAAAGCAGTTCCTGAGATATACACCTTTTAATGAAAGTTTACGCCACTGCTACCACTGCCATCCGAAAAGCAATCCCTATGTCTTGCCTTCAGCAACTTCATCGCAGGCGAGACAATAAAATAGGGGTACAACAGGTCAGTGAATACTGAAGCAAATATGTTTGCCAGTCAAGAAGAATTTGTCTGTTGGTTAGATACTCTTTGAACAGGAACAATCAAATTAGTACTTCTAGCAGTACTTCATACTAATTTTTCATTCAAGTTCAATAAAATGAATGACCATCTTGAGAGGCCAGTACCAACAATGTAAACAATCAAGAGTATCAACAGACTGATGGAGACAAGTGAAAAATTAAATACTTAAAAACAACTCACTTGAATACCACGCAAATTAAGTTTTTAAAATTTCACTTTGTATGTAACAAGTGTTTAATTTTTCAAAAGCACAAAGAATTTACAGTTGTGTGGAGTATTTATATTGCTGTTCATGTGCATGCTGCAGCAGGGACGTTTTGACTTGACATAAGATACAAGTTTTTGTCCATTGAAAGCCTTATGATGACCTTATGATGGAAAACAGCACTCGAAGCACTGTTCCAATTTATTTTTGCTTGTACACTGTAAGAATTTGTCTCTGCATCCATATGATTTTATTTTGAAATCAAAGATTGACCAAAACTCAATTCCAAAAAAACTGGTCTCCAAGTATCAGGAACAGTGATGATTTCACCGTATACAATTAAAGTAATTCTCTTTCATCCCTTCCATTTCCAGTATTGTATTTGAATATTTGCCAACATCAGTCTATGATCTAATGGTAGCAAATATCCGTTTACTGGCTGCGTATCTCCTAATTATAATGAACACATCTACATGATTTCTGAAGTGTTACTGTGCAACGTTTGGTTTGGGCAGTCCAAACCAAACCCAAGATAACCATTTTAAAAAATCTGTACAAAATTCAATTTATGTTTAAATTTTTTGCTTTATTTAAATCACAACATTTACTGTTTCTGGATAAGTCACATGAAGGACACTGATACATACAACAGAAATACTCTCTTATATGTGATAGTAACAGTACATTATAGTATTGGCTGTATGATGTCATTCTGTATTCTAGCTTTCTTTTTTCTGTTATTTAAGATGAATTACTTAATCTCTTTTAAATCTCAAATTAACAATACCTGTATATTTTTTCAAATCATCAGTATGTTTTTTTGCTTGAATAGTAAAAGTAATCTTGTACTGAACTGAACAAACCTTTTATTCTTTAAGCATGTTAAGCTTCAATAAAACTCTACAACTACACTGGATTTACATTGTATGTTGCATTTCACTTACGAAATATACATATGACATATTAACGATGAAACTCGTACAAGATTTCATAAATACATTTCATCTAATTCCTGAAAGTATCTGAATTTATTAACTATTATAAAATAATGATTTATAGAACTCATTCCCCATCTAAGAATAAACAAATTAAAGCATGTTATGATTATTTCATTGTAGAAGTTGTCCTAAATACATGCCTAATTGATCAATTTCACTTGGATCAATGTTTTCCTCTTCCTCCACTGACTCCTGTTCTTTCCTTGCTAATTTCTGGTAAGAATCTCCAGATAAATGAGTTTTTCTTTTTTGACATACCGTCATGTTAAAGCTGCTTTCTAACAATGTGGATGAAAATGGAACAGAAGTCCTAAGAAAATTTTCTCTTTTGTATTGAAATAATGTCTCTTTCCCAGTAACCTCATTACAGAAATCCATAGTTCTACCAACATATAAAACTGCTGAATCCTCCAAAATATCAGTAAATATTTCATGTTTTTCTTTATTTTGTTTTTCAGTAGAAGCCAAACTCGTCTGTTTTTCCTTTTCCATTATGTAATCACTGGACCCAGCAGAGTTTCTATATGTTCTTTCACATCTTGAACAATTCACAATTCTATTCAAAATACAAAATCTGCATTTTATATTTGAAAACATCTTACTTCAAACCAGCTGACTTTTACTTCATTTCATTCATTCTTCTAAAATTAGATCTCCTACAAATGTTTAAAAACCCACGATCATTACCCTTAACCTACATATCATTGTCAAGGACACCTTTATTGAGTAATAAAGATATTGATTTTATACGGTGAAAACAATGTATTTGGGCTATACATCTAAAGAAACATGTTGTCATGACTTCATCTATTGTTTTCGAAAGGGGTGTTACTTTTGGAGGAAAGTGATTTGGGAAAATCGAAACCGAAACTAGAGACTTGCAATAAAACTAAGAACTTTTCAACCATATTGAATATTCAACTATTCAGTTCAATTATTTTTATCACAATTAATCAGAATTTATGTGTTATATAGTCTTAGTTCAAATACATGATCATAAATTCATGATAAAGACATTACAGTTCGATCACTTATCAATCATTCTTTGATCATGCAAACAGCACCGTTTTCCGAGACTGGTTCTCTGTCCTATAACTGTTACCGTGTAGGTACCAGTCTATCTAAACAGATCACATCCGGGGCTGTAATTTAAAGTTTTTACCGCCAATCGGTTCGATGATAGGTTGTTCGCAGACCGATAGATGTTCAGTCTGGGACTAATTAGTCCCAGGTTCAATGGCATGGGTCGCTAGATTGGTGTCATAACCTGGGACTATTACTAACTTGTGTAATAGTCCCAGTCGTGACTTAGCAAAATCTCATCAGATCTCGCGGCCAGAGATTTCAGAAACTGAAACTACAAGATAAACCAGAATAAAGCCTTTTATATTCTACTCCAGGCCTGGGACTAATATAGATATATTAGTCACAGTCCAGGCCACATTGTAGAAGAATAAGGTAGGATTTTTTTTCTATACTCCAATTAATATGTTTAGGCTATTCCTGGTTACCAGGGACCAACTATAATTCAAAAAAGTGTGGGGGGGGGGGGGGGGCTTTGCGGCTACAAGCCCCGGTGGGGTTTAGGGAATAAAATGTAGTTATGTTGCATAATTATTTTGCATTTATTAAATTTACAAGTAGAAACGGCTGAAAAAATTATGGGAACCAACTTATAAGATTACTTACGTGATAAATGCAATATGTTCATATTTGACTTATTGTCCTTGATATGCACCTGAAATGGAAGCTGTTGGGTGTTATAAATACGTAGGACATCTTATTTTTCTGTATAACCTGATTCATGCCCTTTGGAAATTCGTGTTCTCGTTATCATTTTTTTATTTCTGTTCCGCGTGTTGTATTATCCATTAAATTTATTATATTTTTGTCCAGAAACTTGGTACCGCGGTCTTCGTCTTTTGAATGTGTTCAGAATGTAGATCAGGGCTACATGATGCAGAAATAAGGACCATTTGGGAAACGCTGTCTATTCTTTATTATCCTTACTATATTTTCTGGTAAACTTTCAGCCTTATCATTTGATATTATATATTTGGGACAAGGACATACTTAACACGACTAAACTGATATAAGCTACTTCAGACTTAAATCTGTATTGAATCAGTTAAGTAGGGCTGCAGTACGTTTCTACTGCCTTTCACAAGATTGGATTAGTATTAATGTATAAATAATTCATTAAGATACTTAAGAGTAATATGAACTTAATTGTCTTACTCATGCCTTTCACATATAATTCATCAAGATTGTCAGAATAAAATGAAATCGATTTATTGGCCTAATTTTGACAGTATGATTTTCAAAAGCTGAAACTTTTTTAAAAAATCAAAAGAAAAAATACTCCATCGTAATTATTTGTTATAAAGTCTTTCAATCTTAAAGATTTTCAACGAATACCTTCATTTTTCTACTAAAAAAACTGTCAAATCCAAATTTAACTGCCTTTCTCCCCTTTAAAGCCAACTACTCCCAACAAAATTTTTATAGATGACTTATTAAACAAAGCTGTCAAGGGAATTAAACACTATACAGTATATTCACTATTCTTTTTACTGCAAATAACATTTTTTAATCAACTTCCTTTTTTTTCTTTTTTTTTCGTTGCTGTTCAGTGAATGTAAATCAGTACCATAAGTTTTCTTTCCACTTCCAAACTGTCAAATTATAAAATTACAATGCCTTTCACCACTCTAACGGATATAATACTTACCAAGCACACTACAAACGTTATCCAGTAATCCATAGCAGCAAACTCTCAATCCATCTTCAAAACCATTTCTCACTTTAAATTTTGTTATAAATGAACCCTTACGATTTATTAGCAAAAAAGGTGATTTTTAAATGCTCCCATCTTTCATTTCTTATTCCTGATTAAATAAGAATACCGATCTCCTGCGACCGAATATGAAAGGATTGCCCAGAAGTTGCATTTCAAAACTATTCTCGCTTGATATCAAGACATAATAGAATGCGTTTAATTCATCTGAATAAATGGAGCAAAAGAAGGGATACAGACATAAAAAATCCCATCTAAACTCTAGCCCAGGTGGAAACTCTAAAGTAAAGGAACAGTTTTTTAATTGCTGTTGTTTATTGAGATCTTCAGTAATAATGAAACTCATTATCTATAGCGAATCCAAGAGCCCCAGCTTGGAGCCGAACTAAATACATTATGGTGTATTGTCACCACTAGCCTAACCCTGCTATGGATTCGAGCCTCTCTCATCCCACTTTATGTGTTATGTTTCCAGACACCTACTCAAGGTCGGGGGTTGCTCTCTTCCCCCTACTAAGTTTGATAGTCACGATATAGCTGAAAAAATGCTACAAGTGGTGATAAACCGAATAACAAACCGACCCACCAACTACAATGCAATGTTGAACATGATCACATCTGTTCTGTTTCCAATTAAAGGAGAGTATTTTTATAGACGTTTTTACTTGAATTGGAGTACTTGTATTTCCCATAGCTGTCAGAATAAGATTTGCCTCGAAAGATCTAACATCAGTCTGATTTTCGTAATCATTTCTTCAAGACAAGCAAGAATTGCGGGTAAATAAACGTATGATACAAATTTCAGTGCGCACGAGCTGGGAAGCCAAATATATAAAACGTTTGGGAGCATCAAAACCAAAAAGTAACTTTCAGTCTATTTAAAATTTCTTGTTAAAATATGGGACACGTATCCAAAATTTATTTTCAAACTATTAGGCCAGAGAAAACAACATGCGGTTCCTATTTTTCTATCTACAGGTATCCTTAATTGTCGGTTATAAGGAGATAAACGCGTAACTTCAGTGGTGTTTAAAACTCAGAAAATTCAAACATCAGTGGTTGATCCAAAAACATTTTGGGATTGGGCGCTAGATATCACAGTTGTTTGATACTAGTACATGAAGCGAAATGATCATAAATAACAAAAAACTTAAGTGTTCTTACTTGTCTGATCTACCTGGTCAAACTTATCCGTTTGTGTTAATTTTGCCTATTTTCCCCCTCTTTTTCTTAGAAGTCCTACCATATTGTCTCCGACGGTCATAAAAGCGACTACATTTTTTCCAGAATCATACGTACCCCATAATACCGCATTACATTGATATTTTTTTCCTTTTCGTAATTATAAATGGTAAATGATTTAACCAAGACAATGGTACGATGTACATGATGCATAAATGTTTAGACATGACAGAACCATAAGACGATACCCAATTTCGGCGTAATTTATTTCGATTAGTAATTTTTAGGTACACTGTAATTATTCATCTTACTGGCTTAAAACAATTTAAAGCTGACATCGGCAGACAATTTTCAGGCCCAAGAATGTATGCAATATTGAGGACGTTGAAACGGAGGTATCAGTCCGTCCTGCTCTTCCGGCTACGGTCCCAGCTCCCACCTTTTTTTCTCACGGTTCCCACCCCCTGTCTTCCGACTCCCACCGCTTAGTTTCTCAGCTCCTATTCCCTGTCTTCCGGTCTCCCAAAAAATGCTTTCCACCCACTCAATATTGCTGTATCAATGTGGGAACAGTCTTATAAAAAGACGATGTTGAAGAGATGTAAAACGAACTGACCTACCCAAATTCGGGACTTCAAACCGATGGATTTAATAACGTAGCTTTCGGTAGAGAACAAAAGAACTGTAAAGAGAAATAGTCGATTCACCATTTACCGCATTTATATTTATAAATTATAGGCAGCTTACCAACGTTATTTATGATAATCAACATGATGCCAAATATTCCGTAGATAATCGTCATTGTATCATGGAGTCGTAATGTTTACATACATACTAATGTGCATTCTACCCAATACTGTGCACTGACTTTAAAGGGTCAGGCACTTAAAGATATTGTATTTTTCACAGTGATGTGAAACAGGAAGTGTCATACTCGTTTTAATATTTCTTGACTTTCATGGATATATTCCTATCTTTAAACGCCTAACTGACTTATTGTTTAAGTCTAGTTATCACGAGAGCAAATTCCAACGGAAACACACGGGAAATTTCGATTTCTTTGTATTCTCTTTCCTGCGGTTTTCCTAATTAATCATGTAAATATTCACAAAGTCGTTCATTTTCAGTAC
This sequence comes from Lithophaga antillarum, assembly GCA_028566495.1. Lineage (NCBI taxonomy): Eukaryota > Metazoa > Mollusca > Bivalvia > Mytilida > Mytilidae > Lithophaga > Lithophaga antillarum. Next base: position 19,965 of record JAOXYI010029338.1, read on the forward strand.
AGGTGATTGATTTCAACCTTTCGCAATTTGAAAATATTTTGTAACCATGTACACGTAGTTACCTTATACTTTTGTGAGGATGCTAAACGTATAAATCACATCCATATCGTATAATCCATCCAATCAAATATAAGGCTAACAGCTTCCATAAATTGGAAGCAACTATATGCTTGAATACCACTATGCAAATCCATTAATTGATTGATTGATTGATTGTTTAACGTCCAATGAGCAATATTTCAGCTATATTCAGGACGAGAACAAGTTAATCAATACTAATAATTAATCAGGGATAGGACAGACCATTGGGTGGAAAATTTTGACTGCCACAGGAAAGGAGGATACAGTGGGTAGGGGCGGGAAATTTAGCCTTGCAACTGGCAACTTACGGACCACTCACGAAGAGCTTTGTTACAAGGGGTCTTTAACGTGCAGAGTGTGGCATTCTCCCAAAACGGGACCTCGGATTTTACGTCCCCATCCGACGAACGTTGGTTGTGTTTTTATGATACCGCACAACCGGCGGACATTCTGTTTAGGAGAGGTGTTACCACGCAAGGTGGAGAACCTGGGTCCTATTTCTATACCCTGGGTGCCCTCGGGAGGGTCAGTGGACCATGAAAATGAGGTCAAGGTAAAGTGATGTGTCGAGCTCACATGTACACATCCTGGCAAATGTATGCACCAAATACGGTTGTTCTATGATTTGTGATTACTGAGAGACAGAGGTAACCACAACTAGAGGCTCCAAGGGGCCTGTATCGCTCACCTGGCTTCTATGCATAATTCTGACTCAATAAGAACAAATTTTTCACAGTAATAATCATGGGGTGTCCAACATAACTCTGAAAGAAAACACCAACATAGAACCATTTCAGCAACATTTGGTCCCTGACTGTGTTTAACCCACGTATGTTCCATTTTCAGTAACAGTGGAGGCTATGATAGAGTCACTGGATATAGCTATTGAACAAGTTCCTCCTGGGAATCAGTAGATAAATTGCTCTAAAACAGATTTACAAAAAGGACTACTTTACAGATCTCTGAATCAACAGATATCTACCCTCGTGGAATGCTCTGGTGGAATAAGTACATATACTAACATTTTACAAAAATGACCGTTTTACAGGTCCAGTCTCTGAATCAACAGATATATTTCCTCGTGGATTGCTCTGGTGGAATTACTACATAATACTAAAATTTTACAAAGAAAGACTTTTTTACCGTCACTTCTCTGAATCAGTAGATGCATACCCTTGTGGAATAAGCAGTTGCATTTGCTCTAGTGGAAGTAGTACATATACTAAAATTTTACAGCTGTAGAACTATAAAAGTGTTTCTCCCTTTGAATCGTTAAAATATCCTTTTTATCCTTTGATGATGATGGAAGGATGTTTAACGTCCAGCGGGTAATCTTTCAGCCATATTCAGGACGAGAACATATTAGAAATGATACGATTTATAATCCTGCTTTGTACTAGACCAACACTCTGAGTTGGATTTTTATAGTGCTAGCTCACTGAAGTAACAGTCCGCAGGA
>JAOXYI010029446.1:0-13288 GCA_028566495.1 Lithophaga antillarum
TTTCCGAAATACATTGTTGAAACTGCAATGCAGTCAGTGAAGTGTTGTCAAGACAAAGACGTTATTTTCACGTAAACATCGATGATGTCAAGAACGATAACTCTTGGCGTAACGTCATTTAGTAACGTCTCACCTTAAACCAAAATCAAAGGGTTAATCAAGAACAGTAAAACTTTTAACATTATATTTTCAAACAAAATGCCATTTATGTGTTTATACTCTATTACCAATAATAATTAATATGATACATAAATCATACACATATGTAAAATATTTTATCAGTTATATATTTCTAAATATAAATAGACATTCTCTTTTATAGTATTCTGTTTTTAGAATAACAGGCTGCACGTTTTTTCTCACGTAATTGCAGAGTATTATTATTTGATTCGTCTTTTTGTGTCTTTGCGTGGGATGTAAAAGTAACAGCCCAGTGAGTGGGCGGAGTTTATTTGGAAACCGGAAGGCGAAAAGGCGAAAACGCGAAAAGGCGAAAACGCGAAAACGCGAAATCGCGAAAAGGCGAAAACGCGAAAACCCGTAATCGCGAAAACGCGAAAACGCGAAAACCCGTAATCGCGAAAACGCGAAAACGCGAAAGCGAAAACGCGAAGCTAATTTCATTTCGCGTTTTCGTGTTTTCGCTTTTGCGTTTTCGCTACGCGATTTCGTGTTTTCGCGTTTTCGCTTCGTAAAATAGTAGGGCGAAAAAACGAAAACGCGAAAATGGCCGCATTCGGCTTCCATACTTTATCCAGTATCTTTGATTAAGTCCGGATATATATTTCATTGTTTCTATTAGTACATTGTAATGCAGTTTTGTATGCTAGTAGGATTTCATCACGATCTCAAGACCGAAATGTATTTTATCGGTTTAGGGATAGAAAAATTTATTAGTATTACACATAAATATGTAAATGAAAATCAATCCAGCTCGTTTGACTTTAAAAGGTAACATATTTTGCTGTATCGAAGTAACATATCTACATTAAATCTTGATACGCACGACTGCAGACTAAAAATCATCTCTAGATTTATCACACATTTTGGTTTATTACAAACTGAATCCTGTGTAGCTGTATTTCTTGTATGAATACAGAAAAAAAATGCGGAACTAAGTTTTAAAGCGTAAGTAAATTACTATGGAATTTATTTTTATAATTGATTGTGTGGTGTGTCTCGTACAAACTGGATAAGATATATCACTTCAAGGTTTGTTAGCTATATTATTTTTTTTTTAGGGATAGGGAAATAACTTAATAAATGTAGAAAGGGGATATATTCTTTTTAATATTCCTTTCCCAAGTCTAGCTATGTTGTCAATCTATGATTTACATTTTACATGCAGTTATAAATGTAGGTTATATGTACACACACCTTGTGTACATAAACATGATAAATGCATTGTGTGTATGTATTTTTTATTGACATAAAACATACAGTTTTCATGCACCGTTGCACATGTGACACCTCCCGAAGAATTAGGTAGATAAAATCGACATATGTATTATTCATCTAACAGGGATACAACTGAAGAAATTCTGTCAAGAGTCATTTATGGACAACTGATATCCATATACGAGGTTCAGTACATGCAGACACCAAATACTCATTACACAAATATTATTGATAAAACCAAAAATTATCCATTTGACGCAAAATATTCACCCTCGTACCTACTCCGCAGAGGGCTTTTCGTTCTGTATATATTCGTAAGGTGATAGATCTTAATTGAATCCATAACAACAATGACAACAATTTTTATTGTACAACCACATCATACAATGAGTTTGATAAACATCATAAAAGTTACTGTTCATAATATCTAAGCCTGTCTTAACACAAATTATTTGATGAATAGACACTTATTCATAAATATTGCAACCCTTTTAATAACTACTTCATTTGTTCATTAGATAATATATATTTATCTATAGTTCACTGTTGCTATGGAATGCATTAAGCTTCAAACCATTTAACAACAGATCTATCAGTGTCATATTTTTTTACAGGTAATGAGGAAATGGGGTTCATCTTCGATGACATTACACACAGTACACAGTCTCTCTGCTCGGGGGTTAGGGTAGGCCTGTTATATCGACCGGTTTCTATTTTTAAAGGATATGAGCTTATTATCAGTTGCAAAAGGCGTTTCTGAGTTTTCTTTCTTTAAGTATATCTAAATATTTTTCTTTTTCATATGAATGTTTAAGCAGTTTACATGATTCCAATTTATTAACACTATTAACTTCATTAAACCAATTTTGAGGGAATATCAAAAATTCTTTGCGTAAAAATATCATTAAAAAAATCAGGATTGTAAATGTAGGTATTATTCCAAACATCAAAGAAACTGTGTTCTTCAAAAGTTTTTTGTACATAACGTAACTACTCAGAACTTGCTGCATTGCTATTAAAATGACTTAAATATGCCTGATAAACAAGATTTCTGGAGTTTTTTGTTGCAATACGCAACCAATATTTCACAATGGCTGTATTAACGAAAATTTGTAGTGGAAATCGTCCGAGTTCACCCCTTACACCACAGTCAATAGAGTTCCTATTCACAACAAGAAGAGATTTACAAAATTTGTTGTGCATTACATCAATCACTATATCAAATTTATTACAGACCTTTATTGCTCCCCATACCTCACAACCATATAGTAATATTGGTTTAACCAGCTATCAAACAATTTTAGCATCAAATATAGGTATTTGGGTAATTAACACATTTATAAATTTTAAATAAGGCCTTCCTAGATTTATTAAGTAAACAAGGTTTGATTTAGCAAGGGAAAAAGACCCAGAAAATGAAAATTGAATGCCTAAATAAGAAAAGCTGGTAGAATTTTCAAAGATCTCCCTATTGTAGGAAAAAATTGTCTTGCAGTTTTTACAAGATTTATTAAAAGACAATACTTTGATTTTGATAGATTGACATTTAGCCTCCATTTGTTACAGTAAGTTTTTAGCTTTTTTAGTGAATTCTGCAATGCTGCTGGTGTAGGAGCAAGTAATACTAAACCATCTGCATAAAATAAACTTGCAATTTATGATCACCAAGTGTCACACAAATGGTCTCATCAAAAATGAAATCATGAAGATCATTTACAAAGATATTAAAAGGTAAGGGGCTAAGCTATTAGTGTACATGTTACGAATACACTTTAGAGTATTGCCAGTTATACCAATTTTGACGAGATTATACCATAGCCCAAAATGCCATACAGAGTCAAAAGCTTTTAAAAAGTCTACAAAACATGTGTAAAGAGTCTGCCTATTTTCTCTGAATTTTCTTATGAGACTATTTAATATAAACGTATTATCAGTTGTTCTACAATGGTTTCAATATCCACCTTGTACATCATCAATGATCCTGTTTTTGTCACAAAAGTAATTATTAGGGTCTAATGTATATCCGTTTTTAGGAATAGGAGTTATTAAGGAGTGTGACCAGCAGAATTGAAACTCTCCTTTGTCCAATAACATATTAAACAATTTGATATAATGAGGCATGAGGTGTTGAATAGAAGCTTTAATCATCTCATTTGAAACTGAGTCAATTCCGGAAGTTTTACCATTTTTTAGTTTTTTAACTGAATGTTCTATTTCTTCTGCGGAAATACGACTATCCAAAATGGGATTTTTAACAGTAGATTTGTTATCAAATTCGTCATTGAATGACATGATTTTATTTCTGAAGTCATTATCATAATTACCAGAATAATTGTTTCCAAGAAGATTCTCAAAATGACTAAACCATGAAGATGGAGGTGTAAAGTCTGATACATTTACATCACGCGGTTTATTTATATTGAGTTTTTTAAGCAACTTCCAGAATTCTTTAGGGTTGCTGTCTTATAAATGCTGTATTCTTTGTAATAAAGATTCTTTGTACTGATATTTTAATTCTTTGCTGAGCTGTTTTAGCTTTTTTTTAAGACTAAAAAATTTTAAACGTATAAATGGGTCATCAGAATAATTATGAAACAGTTTGTTAGTACTATTCATCTCACATTTGCACTTTGTATAATCCATATCAAACCAAGGTTTTCTGCTCTTGTGTTTTTTCTTTTTGGTTTGAATCCTTAATTAAGAACCATTAGCAGCAATTACACGTATCAATGTTGTTATCAGGTGTTAGTCTTAATCTATTAGCAATCATACAACGATCAAATAATACAGTAAGTTCATGTACTTGAAAATGGTTTACAATTTTCAATAATTCTTCACTAAGTATATACTGAAAACTAGTATAGTAGTCTTTCAAGTCACCTAGATATCCTCCACTTAGTATTCTAACACCCATCGATGTGCACAAAGACACAAGATTATAATATTATGTATTAATTGAATCCATATACATGTATATATATTTTCTTTCAGCTATCATCATCATGTCGTTTGGTACGGATGTCTCGCTCATTGTATGCCTATTTGGTGTAGTTTTCATATTTTACAAAAATGCATCGATGACGGACCAAATACCAACTGATTTAAAGCTGAATACAACGTATGACTACATCGTTGGTATGGTTAATTATTGATAGTGTAATCTTACTCACCGTGTTCTGAACAGACTTGACGTTACAGATTAAAAAAAAAATTCTGCAAAGTACATTTTGACATAAAAAAATCTAACAATGTCAGCAATCATACAGCTGTTTCATGGCGACCTAGTACATTAAGTGATTGTGATACAAGAATGTTCGGGGAGACCGTTTCCTACAGAAATTAACTCTAAGATAACTAGTGCCTTTAGAGTCAGTATTATACAAATGTATCTATTGTAGAGTGTTACCGCTAAAATGCATATACCGGATATCTTACCCTTGGTCTCTCCTTATAAACATAAAACAGAGCATAACTGAAGCAACATATGAACGAAAACTGTTTTTTTTTAACATAGTAACACAAAGTATGGACTCAGTAGGTACTCTGTATCAATATAATTTTGATGTGTTCCCATTTTCACCTGAAAAACTTTCATTATTTTTTGCTCAGTCTTGCTTAAATCGTCACAAAATTACTTTGAAGAAGCAAGTATAACTTTTAACTAGAGGCTCACCTGAGCCTGTATCGCTCACCTTGTTGTAAGCTGATCCGTTACCCAAAACTGAAAAGTTTTCTAAAAGTGATCATATGTTATGTCCTACAGTGGCAGCTATTTGGACTTCTGATTCAGCATTAAAAAATACAGATTTTGTAAATGACCATCCACTGACTATTCATAAATATTTTTGGTTTAAATGTCTTCGTAGTTTTTAAGATCTTGGGATTTTTTTACATAGGGTTCTATGTTCAACTATGTATTTCCATGATGGCATGCAAATTACAAGCTTAGCAGAGGACCATCCAATGATTATTCATGAGTAGTTCTGGTTTAATTGTCTCTGTATGTTTCTGAGAAGATCTTTTCAATCTGCACCAAAGTAAGGACCTTCCAAGGAACATTTCTGCTAAGTCTGGTTTGATTTTGTTGAGTGGTACTTGAGAAAAAAAAATCTTTGTAATTAATTTCGACCAATCAGAGCCTATTCTGGGCCCTGGTGGCCATATTGGATTTTCAATTGGCATCAAAGTATCAACACTTAGTAAACACCGTCCAAAAACATTTCAGCCAAGTTTGATTTCATTCTGTTCACGGGTTCTTGAAAAGAAGATCAAAATGTGATTTCCCATAGGGTTTCTATGTAAACTTTGTCCTCTTCTGGTCACCATATTGGAGGGTTTTTGACCGGCACCAAGGTAACAACACTTGGTAAGGACCTTCCAAAGAACTGTCAGGTCTGGTTTGATTTGGTTGAGTGGTTCTTGAGAAGAAGATCTTTGTAATTTTGACCAATCAGAGCCTATTTTGGCCCCTGGCTGCCATCCTTGATAGTCGATTGGTACCAAAGTAACAACACTTGGTCACGACCTTATAAAAACATTCCTGTCAAGTTTGGTTTCAATCCATTCAGTGGTTCTTGAGAAGAAGATTAAAATGTAAAAAGTTAACGACGGACGACGGACGCCAGGTGATGACAAAAGCTCGCATGGTTTTTAGCCAGGTGAGGTAAAAATCGGTAGGTTTGAACATTTTATTAAAGTCGATATTCAACTGCATGAAGCAAAGTATTACAGTTTTAAATAGCACAATCTTTATCTGAATATTTATCTAAGTTTAATTTTTTGAATATATTTTTATCTTATAATAAGTCGGAGCTGGTTCCACGGGAGCAGTAATAGCCAATAGGCTGTCAGAGGATCATGGTGTAAGTGTACTACTGATAGAAGCAGGAGGATCCGATGCTTTATATCCAGAGATCTCTATACCAGCATATGCTGCGACCATTCAGAACACTGAAAATGACTGGAAGTTTTATACTGTTCCACAGAAAGACTGCCAACAAACAAGACAAGAACAGGTACTTTTTAATTATTTGGATAAGTAATTGTTTGATATTTTTGAGTATGTATTTAAGTCGAATACCACTTTTGATATCCTATGAAAATCAACAGTCTGCATTCTTGTTGTCAGTAAAAAGGTTTGTAGAATTTCTTGTTATTTCAAAAAATATAAATGAAAAAATAGAAGTAAGGTACATTGATTTGATTCTTTATAAACAGGATATATTTAATGCTACAAAATAGTTTAACACCACAATTTTTAATAAAGCACATGTACCAAGTCAGGAAATGTGAATATTCACCGTACACTTTACTGGTCTTGATATAAATTTCATAGTGGAAATAGATATAGAAAATTACCAAACAAGTATCCAAAAACCGAAAGTCGATACACTCAGTCAAGCAATAGAACAATAATACTGAACAAAGAGGAACATTTTTTTTGGTTTTTGTTTGGTGTTGCTTGTTTATGATATTTGCCATTTAAGGTTGCTGGATATGCTTTGACGGTTTGGTATTTCCAATATCCAATATTTTTCACGTTGATATAAAGTCAAAATAGATTAAGACGGTAACAAACATATCAGTATGATTTTCGAAAGGGACAAAACGGACTTGTACAGTTTTCAATCTAGCTGATTTGCATAGTGTTGAGACGGGTTTTTTTGTTTGCTTTCAAAAAAGAATGCGTCCGAAGCAAATTTATACTAGGTCGCGATAAGTTCGAGTTACAACGGCCTGCTGGAAACATTGGCCTTGCAGACTAATCCTGTATATAGTGGTTGTATTAATGATCGTTAAAAACAGTGCGTTAGTGTGTATTTTGACAAGTGACAAGTTCTTGGACCAAAGTTATATTCGGTTACCATATGTCTATAGAAATACTAGTTTATTCTAACTGGTTGTTCTGTAACAACTGTAGTAAATGAATTAACAACACAAATGTACCTTCGACATAATGTATTTTAGAAAACGTACTGGCCACGTGGTAGAGTGTTGGGTGGAACAAGTAGTATGAACTTTTTAGTATATGTACGTGGAAGTAGATATGACTATGACAATTGGGAAGCAGAGGGATGTACAGGATGGAGTTATAAAGATGTTCTGCCTTACTACCTAAAACTGGAGGATATTCAGATTCCTAGTCTGTATAAGTCAGGTTTGCAATAAGCTGCTACTGGTTTTTAGTCGTCTTTATGCATATTCAGATGCCTTACACTAACTTGCGACTAAGAGAAAATCACTATTTCAAGATGAAAACATTCTTGTATCTATGCTCAAAGTATTATCAAACTGATTATTTCAGTACCGTTGTCAACAGTATGAAATAATTACCATTCTACGACTGATATATCAAGAAAAAAAAAAAAGAGAAAAAATACCGAGATGTAATTGAATTTGCTTCAGCACCTCCTTCTCAAATGCTCACTAGTTTGAAACACATATCAATATTTAAAAACTTCTAAACTAAGATCTCCTATAAAAATGTAACACTGTAACATTTACACAACGATCATTAAGCAAAAGGAAGATGAAACATTTACTAAGATTGTGATTGCTGTAGTTATTCATTGTTTTCTTTACCATTGCTTTTTGAATTAATTCAATGTTTTGCTGTTTCACATACAGGATAAAATATTTAGATGATACACTGAAAATTAACATTTCACAGATTATCATTCTAGTGGAGGATATGTGCCAATAAGTGAGAGCAGAATAACACCACTGTCAGACCTGTATAGGCAAGCTGCTGAAGAAATGGGTTATAAAACCGTTGACTATAATGGTGAAGACCCTATGGGTAATATCTGGTTTCATTAACTGTCTTATGTTCTTCTATTAAATATCAATGGGCTGATATTTAAACAAAGTTTACCATCGAGAAGGTTATTGTAACAGGCAACTTTCTGAGTGTGTTAGCTTTAATTTCTCTAAATTCTTGTAAGAAAGTATAAGTGTTTATACGGGCACAACTAGCTGTCTCATTGATGTTGTGGATTGTTGGCAGAGTACTTTATGAAGAAAAGCCATTCAAAATGTTGAGCACTTTAATTCTTCACACTGTTATCGGACGTCATCTATTTTTGTTGCATTATATATATATATATTAAAATTAAATATATCTTTAGTTATATATTTATGATTTGGTCTGTCATTAAAGAAAATGTTAATTAACTTTTGTTTTAATTTTTGCCTTGCAGGATTTTCGTATGCACATTTGACACTGAAAAATGGCAGACGATATGGTACTTCAGAAGCATACTTAAGACACATCACTGGTAGATCGAACTTGCACATTAGTGTTGATACCTTTGTTACTAAGGTAAGTATAAAATACATGTACTGCATCTCAATATGTCCGCAAATTACATTGTGTCCACACCCTGCGGACATAATGGGATGTCAGAGTGTGGACATTATGAGACTCGCGGATACAATGGGACGCAAGGGTGTGGACAGAATGAGAGACATGCGGACACTCTGCAATTTGTGGGCAACATACTTGTAACTGCTACAAAAGAATACAGAGTTGGATACAGTAATGTAAATACGAAAATAGAATATTGGTTAGATGTGGAAACAAAATAGTAAAGGATTAAGCTCCTTAGCATGAATAAGAACAGATATGATAAAACATTAATTCATCAAATGTTGCTTTGACTTTTGCCAAGATCAGACGCATTTTATACACTGATTTACCATCTGGTTGTTATTAATTTAACCAGTACGTTAAATTTCTACTTTCGGATTCCAATCTTTTCACCCTCAGTTCTCCCTGATACACAAACATATTACGGCGACACGTCAGTGATACTGACGCAACCTCTGAGCGTTCATACCATAGTTATAGTAAAATCATAGAAGAAATAGTTTTCCTTTTGCTTCCCGTAGGTTGCGGCATTTATCCAATCTCACTAGGTAAATTTTAAATTTCAATCAGCCCGAAAGGCTCACGATTTGAAATTTAATTGCGTGATTCAAAAGAAGCAGACAGAGAATCTATACAATTATGTCAAAGTATTTTACCACTCTTTGTATTCCAATAAGTAGTCTGCCAAATTACTGTTTCGCCTTTGGTTTTAATTTTCCTTTAGAAAATATAAAGCGCATAGATAACAGATCCGTACAAAAGAAAATTTAGGGTTGGGCTGTTGGGGTTTATTGTCACCTTCAGCAATTTTTCACTATATCGTGATTACCAGACGACTGCGGGAAAAAAGCCGGAACAGCTATGCAGTACGGTACCTTTGGTAGGTCTCTGGAAACATTAACACTTGAGGTGGAGGGAGCGGGGATCGAACCCTAAACAGATATACAATAACAAATATATTTATTAGAAATTAGACATAAGTACCTTTTGCCCTTTCGACTTTATTATTTACAGGTCTTGGTAACTGATAAAAAGGCAGTCGGTGTTGAAATGATTAAGAACAACAGGAAAACCCATGTTTTCGTCAATAAGGAGGTTATTCTATCAGCTGGTGCTGTAAATAGTCCTACAATTCTGATGCATTCAGGAATTGGACCCAAACGACATCTCATGGATTTAAAGGTGGGTAATATAGTAAATTAACGAAATAGTAGTATAATCCTTTGTTGATAACAGTTGTATCTGGTCCTATAGATATGTGGCTTGTAAACTTAGGTATTCTTTTATCATAATTAGCAGAAAGGGACAAATTTTTATTAGATCTTTTTAGGAAACGGTGTAATACAAAGTATGTTTTTTTTGTGTTTAAATCTATAAACTTTTCTAAAATGAAGACAAAACTGTACACGTACGCTATAACTCTAATGAACACTTCGTTGCCATTTCGGAAATTATTCTTTTTTACACTTTCAAAAGGGAAAAAATGGCACTTATCAATGATGAGCAATTGGAGGAATTGTTAAAAATGGCATTACTTTCAAACCTGTGGAAAATATGAATGTATAAATATGTTATTATTTATTGTTCGAGCTGGGACAGTTGCTTGAACTATTTACAAAAATACCATATAGTTTAAATTTTAAGAGTCAGCAAACTGTCCATGTGTCTATGATGTTTAGGAAACCAGAATCCAGTTTTTTGGGGAAATTTCATCCAAATACCAGAAACCGTTGATAGGGGTATACCGAATAACTATCCAAGTGTTTTTTCTTCATTGATTATGATGCAATATCTTGATAAAGAATTACTTACACTAAACAAATGTCTACTCCTGCTGTGAAGATGCTAAACCAGAACTTTTCCTTTCCAGTCAAATTAAGTAATTTGTAAGCGTATATATAGAGATTAATCTCTTGAAATACTCCTTTCCTCTTCCATACCTCCCTGGTTTATTCTACTCTATGGATTAATAATATCGTGGCGATAGGCAAGGCACTGATATAATGACACAGGTAAGTTTAATAGGTTAGTCACCTGTAACAACAGTAGGAACTTTTTAGATGCTGGTAGACGTTTCAGGAGTACGCCATTCACGTTCGGCGGCAACTAATAAAGTGTGAAGGTCGGGTTATACTCATGTGAGGTATACTGTTTTACCATCTCGTACCAATTGTATAGACATAAGGGTTACGAATCTGCACCAGAGTAACATTTTTCGAGTTCGGTTCGAGTCTGCCTGTTCATAGACTTGTGGTACAATATACACTGTATAATAAGTCTAGGGTCTGTCTTAACATAATGAATTATTTTAACCTTAAATAATAAGTACTTAAATATTAGCAACTGTAACATCCAATAAAATCTGGATTAAATTTCTGTGTATTAGATTCCTGTCGTAGCAGATCTACCTGTCGGTGAAAACCTTGAAGATCACTATGCATACCTCATGAAGTACAAGATAAACGAGTCCTACAGTATAACACCTAGTGCAGGAGGCACGTACCTAAACAGTTTGCGGTATATGATTACAAAGACGGGTAATTATTTATTTATCTTTTCAGTATGTGAACACCAGGTATATCAAATTAGTATTTTGTAAAGTCTGCAACTTATAACGTTAAAAAGTAAATAAAATATCTACACTACCGTAAATTTCCAGCACATTTAAAGGCTTTTTTGGGATTCAAGACCAAGAAATATCAATGTATATTGGACAGGAGAGAAAGCATGATAGTATGTAGAATGCCATGTTTTTATGTACTTAGTGTGCATTTTGAAATAAATCATCTAGCCATTATTTATGCTGATAATTTGGTATCTAAAACAACATGAACAAAGGGAATGTTCTATTGTACACCTAGATGTGCAGCTAAAAGTAAGTTTTCAAAATCTGCAATTGTTGTAATCAGCTAAGGTGGGTTTGCAGGTTTATTTCGCTACACCATTTCCATTTCAAGATTTTTCAGAATTTCAGAAGGTTTGAGATCATCGCTTAGTATTCCTATATTAATGCATCTCAAGACGGTATATAATATTTACAGTTTTATATAAATTAAAAAAATGTTTATATGAATATTAAAAGTGAAGATGTTTAGTTAACTTATCAGTGATGATGAATTCCTAACAAAAATGCGTTTCAAACCGTTATATGATATAGTTTTAAGCTGAGGTAGATGCTATGCGATAACTCTGATGTCTGATTATATTTATATGTATCTCTTCCTTAAACTTTTAAGGTTTCTGTTTAACCAGGGCATCGGGATAAATTTACATATTTAAGCGTGCCATTTTATGCAAGTCAGATAATATGGATTACTTTTGATCTGATACTCCTTATTTTTTTTCTAACCTGTTGCATTAATAAGTGTAATCAATTTCTGAACTTTCTCCCTTCTGAATGCTTGCATCAATACATATTCCGTCCACATGTTAACCTGATATTCGTGACCGATGTTAATTCGCTAAAGTTAAAAAAAAAATATTTCAATTTTTGGTGTCCATCTGCGATTTCAACCTTTAGATTCTTGAACGAGAAGGCGACATGAAATATTTTATTCAAACCACTACTACATATAAAATTAAGTGTACACAATATGAGATTGTAATATTAAATACCTACTATCTGGAAAAAAAAAGAAAAAAAAAGTTATAAATATATGATAGTACAAATATCTTATAAATCTTATAATTCTAAAATGATGAATAGTTAGCCTCTTAATTCACCATATGATTAGTTTTTGATAGAATGAATAATTCACGATCACATAACAGAATAATTTCAAAACCGCATATGCTACAGTTTAGCACATTTATGTCACATCATTCGTGCTGCAAATCAAATATCTATAAAGCCCAAGAGTACCAAATCTCAAAAGCAAATATCCAAAGTGTTCCAAAAGTATAGCAAAAATGATCTACATTTGTAAGAATACCTATGCAAGATGGAGATAAACCTTAGTTTTAATGTAATTTAATTATAATGCATAAATCTAATATGGGCCCCTTAAGACGTCACTGGAATAAACCCACTGTGAAAGTCTCATGACCAGCAACATTGATGACGTCATAATGCTTATTGCAAACAAAAACGTCAAGACGTTGGCCATAATGTCGGTATATACTGCAGTCAGGTAAATTCAGTACAATGGCAACCCATGGTTTACTGCAGACTATACCAGGGTCGAGCACTGTATTCGTAAATTTAACCCCTTTATATCGCTCAGGGTTAAATTTAAATGGATACAATGCCGTGCACTTGGTAAAATTTCCAATAAACCATGGGTAGACACAAATTATTTCTTAAGTAAATACTGACAGTAATAACAATGCTTTGTATCAGACAAAAGAAGCGGACAATAAATATATCACTCTTAATACTTACATACATATACCGTGCTTGTGTTAAATCTATGGAAGGGTTTCGTAGACAAAATTATATGTTTAGACAACTTTCAAATGTCGAAAGTACAACTGTAAGTTTTCAATTGTGAAATCGCCAAACGTAAATTATAATTGCATAAG
>JAOXYI010029555.1:0-13287 GCA_028566495.1 Lithophaga antillarum
ACTAAAACAACATACCTATAATAGAAATATAGTTATCATCATTCTGCCGAAAGGATATCAAAGAAGTGAGAAATATAAAGAATGAAATATTGTACTAAAAACGAACTTGTATCCTTTGTAGTAAAATCAGTTCATGTCAGGTGTAAAAATGGGCTACCTTTCTACCTATTTCCTATTATTAGAGCTTCAAGTATTTTTCTAAAGCTCATCTCGGCGGTATTCTTAATTTTGGAAATAAAGTTGAAAAGCGTTGGTTTATCTTAACAAAATCAACGATGTATTTTACAAAGAACACTTTAAGAAGACATTTAAACATTTACTAAAATAATTTAATGTCTTGTAAAATAAAATGTTATAATTCTGACCATTTTTTATGAGTTCATGTTGTTCAAAAATTTTGTCTTTTAATTAATAAAAGGAAATATTATGGCGATCCTCGCTCTTCAGAATAATAATGATAATAATAAAGCGAAAGCCAAAACATTAACATTCAGGACGTTATTATTAAAAGAACAGGTGCTTAACGAGGTTTTATAACAAACGAGATTATATAATTTTTCCAATTGTAAATTTTTTTTTTGAGGTTTTGCTTTCCTTTGAATATTGTTTTACTTGTTAAATGTGATATGCTATCTAGATGTGCTATACTAATCAGTATTTTCTTCACATTGGGCTGTTAATGGTTAAGTTTAAACTGAAGTCATTGCTGTAAATTTTTACGGTTAATTTATTGGGTCATTTCGACAGGTACTGATTATAGAATTTTTATATAACTTTATCACATCATTATGTCTTTATTATATGAACTGATTCTCGTGCTTCATTAATCCTGGCTAATATCCTTGTTCCTTTCCTGACTGACATAATGTTATATTCATCGCCCACAATCGCACTTGAGGTTAATATACTATTCCAAAGGTTTTCGGCAGAACGAAATACTAGTATACAGAAATCAAAGATATTCAGATGTTCTCTTCTTAATGCGAATAAAATCCTTCAGCTAATTTATATTTTGAAGGTTAATTCGAGAAATATTAATTTATAATTTACCTTCTTCTTCTTTCACATTTGCGTTAACTTGTATACATTGTAAATGTACGATATTAAGTATAAAAGTATAGAAATCAAATGTAATAAGTCATTCATTATGAATCATATATTAAAATATTAACTGACGTTTGATGTTGCTTAATACAAGAATTTATCAACCCCAAAATACGATATTCACCTCTGCCAAAGTCTCGGTCAATTCTTGGACTGATAAATTCTTGTATTAATCTGATCATAAGTCAATAATATATGTAGCATTTCAAATAAAAGCAATAATTTTGGTTCACAATTTGAAAACATTTTTTGTCTAATTCCAGTTGCGGATTTAAAGAGAAACAAGGATTTATCACTTGGCATTTCCTTGCGTACTTTTTCTTTGTACTTGCGACGTTTGCCATCATCACAGTGATTTATTTCATCTTGTGGGGATACGTCTACAAAAAGAGCCGATAAAATAGAACAACTTTACAACAATCGGCCGTAAACTCAAGACGCCTTGCTTTAATATTACCACTCTATGCGCTGGTTTACGTCATCCAATTTGGTGCAAATGCAGTCGAAGGATTATGGGTATCTATTGCGGATCCACCAACAATCTTCTTTTCCATAACCGGTGGAATTCTCAACGGAATTGTCTACATAACCATCCTTAGATCATAACATACATTATCGGACCTTCAGCTAGTATTTCTCTTTATTTCTGATGTTGTCATTAACAGTCATCAAGCTAATACGATATTCACAATAACTTTTGTTATCTTCTGATAATGTATACAGTATCGTATCCAGACTATGAACAAAAATCGTTTCCATGTCTAAAACATTCCCTGCCTCTTTAGATCTTAGATTTTGGTTATATTCTGAAGTTATTTATGCATATCACCTAGCACGTAAAGAATAAATTCGTGTTTGCTGAGGACAGGATATACTTTGTGTAGACTGTACTGAGGAAGTTTCGATGTAGTCCATTTGCTAATGAGCCACGATCGTTTTAAACAAGAAGAAAGGTCATTTACAAAAACGTTTGGCTTTTGGAAATCTTTATTTGTTACGAATGTTTATATTAGACCTGTCTTTTCGTCTTACATTTAACAGTGTATACATAAAATAATATAAGAGACTGATCATCTTCTGTCCTTGTTAGAATCCGGAATACTCTCGGACTTCGAAAGAATTAGTCGAACTTTTTAATACTCAACTTCAAACTCACAAACAACAATTCTCGTTCGACAGACCACAGTGCGTCATATCGATTAAAATAGAGTGGTGTCTTGCATGCAGAAAAACAGACAAGTGATGGCGCCTGTAAATGTTTTAAAAAATCTATTAATATGTCACAAATTTACATTTAGTCATTGAATAGGCTTGATGTTTTTGTGCAACGTTTTTCTTATCACAATTACAAAGTTCTTTCCAGAACTCTGAAAAACAAATGAAATAAGAACTTTTTCGTAGCATGTTTGAAGGCCCAAAACAAAACAAAAAACCAAGATAACGGTATTGCGTCATTTTGTAATATAACTTATGTAACCGGCAAGCTCAAATATTTGTTTATCTGTTTTGTTCTTATTCCATACCTGATTAATTTGTGTTCTTTCTAAAATCTACTCACTACCCTGTAGGTTTATTTGCTGTTGATTAATAGATTTGTTCTGATCTCGTTATAATCCAAGTATGTGTAAATTTGCTTATTCTTGACTTAAGATTTTTGAACCCAGACGTTGAGCATTTTTTAAAATATTTTTTTCGTCTTTAAAAATCTTGATGGAGTTTTGTGATTGTTATTGGCTTTGTTCCAAAATCGCACTGTGCGGCTAGCTTTATATGGACTCTTCGGTGATTCTGATTGACTTTGCTCCAAAATCGCATGACATTGGGCAATATGTTGACGATTTGTCCGTCTTTGAAAATTTGATGGAGATTTGTGATCTTGCGCTGTATTCTATTCAGATAAACAATGTCATCTCATAGAGAACTCCATTCTGGAAAAGAAAGTGATTATAAAAACTGCACTCGAAAGAAAAAGATGTAGAAACTGTTGGCATTCAGAAGGATGGAACTTACTGCAGTGTAAAATACCAACATGACAGGGTTAATAATTACTTATCATCAAAAGTCGTTATGCATAATAACTTAAGTATTTATGTTATCGTTTAATTAAGCTTGATTCTTAATCAGTTATTAGATATAAACAAAACCAGTACTTTTATAGATTTACCGTTGTGATGTAACATGACTGCACGACAAATTAAACTTTACTGAGTTCAATTATTTTAAAAAGAAAATTGCAAAAATATAGTCGAGCATTTATACTCAGTAATCCGTAAAAGAGCTTGTCGTGTATCTAATTTTTTTTCTTCGTTTCTTTGGTGTGTCCCATGTTCATTTGTAATATGGTCAATTTGTGAAGTATATTGTATTGTTCCCTCTTTTCACGTTCTGGAATGTTTCCGTAATTTGTATGTTTTTGTAAGAGTTGTCTCCCATATGAGCAAGTATCTCAATATAGCTGTAAGGGGAAATTCTTGAATTTTGTTATTTTTTGCCAAATGAAGAATAATATTTGTTTTCTTTTTACCGAGTGTGACTTTTACCGGACTTGACATAAGCAACACGGTGGGTGTCTAATTAGAAGCAAGAACTGTTTACTCTCCCGGAGCACCTAGGTTCACTCCCGGTATTTAGTGGGGTCCGTGTTGCTCATCTACTTTTTTAGTTTTTCTGTGTTTTGTTTTCTGTTGCATGTTCCTGTGTTGTTTGTTTGTTCTCGTCTTCCTAGTTCCCGATGTTGCCTGTGTCCTCGGATTGTTCCACCTTGAATGCTCCTTCGGTTTTCTCTCGCCTTCCTTATTTAAGCAGAGAAAAACATTAAGCTGATTGGCATTCATGAAATACATTAAAAATTGATGTCCACAATAAATAAGTAGCTGAAAATAAATTTAGAAAAATGAATTCCAAAAAATTCCCTATTACAGCTACATTGATATATACCTGGTCAAATGGGAAATAACTCTTAGAAAACCAATCTGAAAAGAGGGAATACTGACCAGACTTATATATGTGTCGAATGTTTGTACATAGTTTTGTGTAGTTGCTATTTTTTTTTCAATCATACACTTTATTGGTTTGTTGTGGATTGATGAACCGATCGAACGGAGCATATTTCCGTTCATAGTAATCAGTCTTATAAACTGTCTGGTGTCGTGCATTCGTTTCTTTACTATGTTGACTATTGTTAACTCACCTATCTGGTATTATTAGCTCACCTAAAGGGTCATGTGAGCTATTGCCATCACTTGGCGTCCGTCGTCCGTCGTATATCGTACGTCGTTAGCTTTTCACATTTCAATCTTCTCCTTAGAAACCACAGGGCCAATTGAAACCAAACTTTGCAGGAGTTTCTGATTGGCCGAAATTTTATCAATCTTCCTTTACAAAGTGTTCCCATTTCGTGCCGATCGGACGTCTAGCATGGCCGCCACAGGGAATTCTTGTTTCTGATTGGCTGAAATTTTAGACATCTTCTTTTAAACTACAAGGCCAAATGAAATGTAGCTTTGCAGGAATGATGTACGGAATGTCCTTTACAAAAAGTTCCTCATTTCGTACCGATCGGACATCTAACATGGCCGCCACAGGCAATTCTTGTTTCTGATTGGCTGAAATTTTAAAAATCGTCTTTGAAAGTACAAGGGCAAATGAATTGTAGCACTGCAGGAATGATGTATGGAATTTGCTTTACAATGTTTCATAATTTTGTGCTAAACGGACGTCAGACATGGCCGCTACGGAGATTCTTTAGTTCTGATTGGCTGAATTTAAAAAATCTCATCTGAAACTACATGAACTGTAACCATGTAGGAATGATGAATGGGAGGTTCTTAACAATGTATTGTCCTTTCGTGCTGATCGGACATCTAACATGGCCACCATATACAATTCTTGTTTCTGATTTCCTGAAATTTAAACAAACTTTTCTTGTGAAACTGCAAGGCCAAATGAATTGTAATTTTGCCGGAATGATGTATGGAATGTCTTTCACAAAATATTTTCATTTCACGCTGATCAGATATCTAACATGGCGTCCACAGGCAATTTTGTTTCTTATTGGCTGAAATTTTAAAAATCTTCTGCTATGAAACAGCAAAGCCAAATGATTTTAACTTTGTAGGAATGATTTATAGGAGGTCCTTCACAAAGTGTCCTCGTTTCGTGGCGATCGGACGTCTAACATGGCCGCCACAGGGAATTCTTGTTTCTGATTGGCTAAATTTTAAAAACTTCTCATCTGAAACTACAAGGCCAAATAAATTTATAAGCAGTTGAGCGATACAGGCTCAGGTGAGCCTCTAGTTTATCATGCTGTGACAATCACTAGTTTTTTGTGTACATTATGTTTTGCCTAGTTTTTCACTGTATTTGTCGTACATTTGTTAAGCTTATTGATTGGTATGTTTTCTGATATGTCACATACTGTACCATTATTTAGATAATGATCTGGCTCTAAAATACCTTTGAAAAAACGTGTTTTAAATTGATTATTGTAATGTTATGTGTTCACTCCGTTGTGCAGATGATAATGTGTTGGAAAGTTCTTTAGTACATTGTCCGATGCTTTGTCTTACATGTCACTTGTTGCATATATGTTATAAGTGTATTGTATATTGAGTGATGCCTTGTCTTACATGTCACATGTTGCGTATATGTTATAAGTGTATTGTATTTAGTGGGGTCCGTGTTTGTTCTCGTCTTCCTCGTTCCCGATGTTGCCTTTGACCTCGGATTGTTCCACCTTGAATGCTCACTTCGGTTTTCTCTCACCTTCCTTGTACAATACTTGTTGTACCTTTAGAACATTTTGGCTCTAACTGCTCAGCAACAGTTGGATTTTTTTTTTTTTTTTTTGGCGCAACTAATGAGACTCTATTTGTTGAAATGCGCATATTGTGCACAAAATTATTTTCGGTTACTTTGATTGTTTATTATATATTACATGTAGATGTTTGTTAAGCGGGTCGCGTATTCGTGTGTCCATTAAGTTGGTGTATTTTCTGTATTTAATGTTAAAATATTAAGAGGGTAATATTATGCTTATTTTTATAATCATATTCAAATTATGAACTGTGAAATTAAATGATCTGTACTTATTATTGAAACATTATAGTTCTGAGGTTTTTCGTTGTTTTATCTGTATTATTCTTAATACATGATTTGAAGTGAGATAATACATACATTGGAGAACACAAAATATCCAACTGTTAAAATAGTCAGAAATCATGATGGAAAATGAAGAAACTGTTTGACCTGAGGAAAAATGAGGTCAAACGTAGATAAAGACATTCACATATCAATTTTTATTGATTGGTATTTAACGCCACTTGCATTGATATTCGGTTATATCGTGGTAGATGTAACCAAATACAATGTCGATCGAAGTCGGCTACCATTTTGACTCACAACAGCTAATACCCTATGCAGAATACTGGTTCTTTATGATTTGCAGTACCAAACCTTAAGTCAGCAGAGGTATTAAAATGTATTAAAATAAGAAATATGGGCAAAAATTAAGCCACAAATATATCGTATCAACTCAAAAACAATGCCATTATATTAATTCATAAATTAGACACTGGTTGGTCGTTCATGTTAAATACAAAATGTGAATGAATAACGTTTACAAGAAAAATGTTATTTACAAATCAGCCTTATCGGAAGTATGAAATAGGGGTGCCAATCGTTTTTCTTTTTTTCTCAATCTACCCATGTGGTTTTGACTTAATTCTGCATTTTTCGCATATTTTAATAGAAACTGTCTATAACATATATACACAATTCATCATCTTGTTTGTACAAGTTACAAAGTTATGTCATATTGTGAACGACAAGTTACTAAGTTATGTCATATTGTGAACAACAAGTTACAAAGCTATGTCATATTGTGAACGACAAGTTACTAAGTTATGTCATATTGTGAACAAGTTACTAAGTTATGTCATATTGTGAACAACAAGTTACTAAATTATGTCATATTGTGAACAACAAGTTACTAAATTATGTCATATTGTTAACATTGTTTCATGTTGTAAATGTTTATAAAACTGTTTGGAAAGAAGCCATCGTTCTTGTTTTATGGATTACGTGATTATTCACATTGTTTGCCATCGGAATATTGATTGATTGAGTAGTTGTTTACGCCACTTTCAGCAATATTTCAGCTATATCATGGCGTCCAGTTTTCACTGGGGAAGAAAACCTAAGTATCTGGTGAGAACTCCCGACTTCGAGAGAAAAACTGGCAAACCTTGTCAATTAAGGTTAGAATCGACCACAACTCGCCACGAGCAAGGCTCAAACTCACAACCCCAGTGTTGACACGCCGGTGATCTATAGTAGATATGAGCAACTACCTAGACCACTCGGCCACCGATGCCCCTCCATCTGAATATTAACTATATAAACTGTGTTATTGAGATATCAAATACTTTGAGACAAAAATGAAATACAGTCCAGCTGGGCATGCTTTATAGCACCGCTCATTTACTGGAGTCTAAATCTGAAATATGATACAAGTAAGACAGGGACAAGAAAACTATACAAAAATAAAAACAAAACCAGGACTAAACTGTATCACAAATTTAGATCTTCATCAAATAATTGAATTTGTTACTAAATTCTTATTAGTCTGTCATAATATTTAGTACAGACAATTCCAAAGATTGAAAAATAGATCATATGAGGACCGATAGGAAATCTATGGTAATAACATGTTCCCTGGCAGGTTGAGCATCTTGCTTCGAATTCAAAATTGGCCTTAATTTTGAAGTCATTTGAATAATTAGTTTTATAATCCAGTTTATCATGACAATTCTCAACTAGGGGCTTACGTGAGCGAGTCTGTATCGCTCACTTGGTTACAGATTGTGCCTAATTTGCATAAAAAGTATAGTTTCTATTTATTCATCTTCTGGATGGTGAACATGGACTTCAGATAAAACTTTTTTAAGGCTAAAGTAGCAAAGTATATGGTTGATTTCAGAACAGCATGAAATGAGGATACCCGGTAAAGGACTCTCCATACGTCATTCCTCAAAAGCAATGGTTCATCTGTATTGTAGTTTCAGGGGAAGATTTTTTTAAATTTCAGCTAATCAGAAACATGAATTACCAGCGGGGGCTATGTTAGATATCCAACCGGGATGAAATAAGAAAACTTTGCAAGCCTCTCACATGCATCACTCCTATAAAGTTACAATTCATTCGGCCTCGTAGTTTCAGAAGAGAAGATTTTTTAAATTTTAGTCAATCATAAATAAGAATTACCTATGACACCCATGTTAGATGTCCAATCAGCATAAAATGAGGAGACTTTGTAAAAAAAAATCTCCCATACATCATTCCTAAAAAGTTACGATTCACTGAGCGTTATGGTTTCAGAGAAGATTTTCAAAATTTCAGCCAATCGGAAACAAGAATTGCTCGTGGCGGTCACGTTAGATGTCAGATTAGCATAAATGTTGTAAAGGACCTCCAATACATCATCCCTACAAAGATACAATTCATTTGGCCTTGCAGTTTCAGAGAAGATTTTCAAAATTTCCGTCAATCAGAAACAAGAATTGCATATAGCAGCCATATTTGACGTCTGATTGGCACGAAATTTAGACTTACCATACATTATTCTTACAAAGTTACAATTTATTTAGCCTGGTAGTTTCAGAGGAGAGGATTTTTAAAATTTCAGTCAACCAAAAACAAGAATTGTCAGTGGCGCGATGTCCAATCAGCACGAAATGAGGAGACTTTGTAAAAGAAAAAACTCCTTTACATCATTCCTACAAAATTAAAATTCATTTGGCCTTGTAGTTTCAGAGGATTTACAAAATTCCGCAAATCAGAAACAAGAACTGACTGGCGGCCATGTCAAACGTCCGATCGGCACGAAACAAAAACTTTTTGTGAAAGACATCCCACAAAGTTACAATTATTTTGGCCTTTACAGATTCAGAGGAGACGATTTTTAAAATTCCAGCCAATCAGAAGCAAGAATGCCAATTGCTGCTATGTCAGTTGCCCAATCGGCATAAAATGAGGAACAATCGCCCATAATCTCCCATAGATCATTTTTGCAAAGTTATAGTTCATTTGGCTTTGTAGTTTCAGAGGAGAAGTTTTTTAAATTTCAGTCAATCAGAAACAAGAATTGCCTGTGGCGGTCGTGTTTGAATTCTGACTAGCTAGAACGAAATTAGGAAACTTTGTAGAGAACCACCGTACATCATTTCTGCAAAGTTTGGTTTCAACTGGCCCAGTGGTTTTAGAGGAGACGATTAAATGTGGTTGTTAACGAGGATGACGGACGACGGCCGCAAAGTGATGGCAAAAGCTCACATCCATGGCTTTCAGACAGGTGAGTTAAAAAATAATGAAAAACCCAGACGCAAAGCAGTTAGAAACGACCGCTATATGTGGGAGAAATTTGTGTCAAATGAAATTATGACGGACGAACAGACAAAAGGAAGTAACTGCAATATCCCGAACTTTCATTCGCTCGGAGGATTATTAAACTTGTAATACCTAACCACTAATACCTGACATATACGTATTACACTCAAGACGGTGTACACAACTGAAACATACACGTATGTATGGCAGTTTCTGGGAACAACTACAACTGCACAATATATAGCTAAAAGAAATGCTATCCAAGACAGAAAAAATCAGGCGACAGCTAGAAGTTCTGCTAATTTAATACTATATCATCAGAAAACAAATTTACAGAACTTTTACACATATTTTCTTTATTCATAAATCTTATTAATAAATACAATACATTACTTTCAGTTATTAAAAATCTAAAAAAAACAATAAACTCCAAAATAAATATTCTTTTAAAAATATATAATATCAAAGAAAAGAAAATATGACAAAATAATAGTCAGCTCAGTTCTTTGGAAAATTTCTGAAAAAAATACATCATTATTAGGTGTAACATACGGGAAAATGCAAACGTTTTGCTATGATTTTAGATTACTTTTACACCAAACCAGCGTCCTTTGCCATAGAATGGAAAACACCATCTCTGTTCTTCAGTAAGTTTTCTGGCGTATCAAATTCTGCTATCATTCCTTTATCCATAACCATTATTCTGCAAAAATTAATTAATTAATTAAGAAAACATATTACATAATATTCCAAAGTCGAAAAAGTTTCAGAAACCTTCTAGATTTTGTGAACTATTATATTACACATTAGGCAGAAGAATGGCGATGCAGTTTAAACGCTATCTTATTTACGTCTTATTTTTAAAAATCAGATAATCACCATAGTACCAGTGATACATGGGAGGAAAAATCCGACGATAAAATCTACACCTAAACAATCCTCAAGATAAAAACATTAATTCTGATATGGCATTCTACATTTTAGTGAAAAACAAAATTAAAATTCTTAAGATTTCAACTAAATTTAGAGTTGTATGAAGAATTATCTCCCTTTTCTCTCTAGTTTACAATGCTTTCTATATAATTTAGAGTATGCAGCACTGATATGACCAATAAATCTTATTTTTAAAAATAAATCAATGTAATAAACAAGAAAATGTTTGGTTTTCATGGGATATTTTGGTGCATGTATCACCGACTGTCTGATCTTTATATGAACTAGTACTTAATTAGAATTAAAAGAACTATTTTCACTACATCTCCGTTAGTATGCACCTAGATGCAAAAATACATATCTTTAGGAAGATAGAATATAACATATATTTGCATATGGTTATTGCAGATGCATGGACATTGGTAAGCAATTACGTTAAACTGGACTAAAAAGAGTATTATATTTTCTTAATCTACAAGAGAATATGGTTGAATTTTGATTACAACTGTTTTATTTACAATTTATCAGGAAAAAGAAACAACAGTAGCTAAACGATAACAAAAACAACATTAATACAGGTTTGTATTCACATATAAAAAAAGACAAAACGAATTCTAATGCAACATCAGATGTAACATCGATTTTAATTGGATGACGCCAAAAATGTGAGAGGGTACAAAACACAATTTACTTCCTTGAACTTGACGCGCAGTCATAGCGACGTTTTCGGGAATTCAAAATGTTAATTTGTAACGGGTTTATACATGAAAAACTGTTTTCTATTTGAATATTTTCCGACGTCAATCTAAGATTTCACAGTCACAAATATCCGTTTACAAGCTCCGCGAACGTGTCTCTAACAAAACTCAATTTACGATAGTAAAATCATCAACTGACGTCGACAAATATTCAAATACAATACAGTAATCTCCTAAATTGATTATTTCTATCAAATACCTGTCATATTCCATTACTGTATTCAACCTATGTGCTATTGACAAAATGGTACATTCCGAAAATTGTTCCGTTATTGTTTGCTGAATAAGATCGTCTGTTTCCATGTCAACAGCAGCTGTTGCTTCGTCCAGAATAAGAATGTTTGTCTTGTGTAGTAAAGTTCGTGCTAGACAAACTAGCTGTCTCTGACCGACACTACAATGAAAATAACTATATCATCATATATGTTATGGTGATTTCAACATAAATTAAGCCAATTGTTATAATTACGTATTCGTTTTTACCTGAGATGATAACTGCATAAAAAATATAATTAGATGGTTTCCAACAAACAAACAAAAATACAAAGAGTCAATATGCAGGAGCAGAATGATTTTCTACCATGAAATGGTAACTTTACACTCTGAAAACTAAAACTATTATAAACTCGAGAATAAACTTAATACTGGGCCTTACCGGCTTTTTGGCAGGACTAATGCCAATCTGAAAATAAACTGTCTCGAAGAGATCTGGGGTTTTCGAAGCGAATTCATATTGAAAAATGGTATAGGGAAAAATATTTAAAAAACACCCTTTCCGTAGACAGTTTGATCCCCAGTCTTTTCTCTTTTTAAACGGTTATATGAAAAGGTCATTTTGATCCCATACAGAGCAAAAACATAAAGGATAACTGCTTCGTTATTTTTGTTTTTGACTCAAAAAATATTTTAGTAGATATTTTGGAGGTATGCCAAGATTACAGGCCTGTTAGTTCATTGGACATTAAATCAAAATTCAAAAGGTCTGACAAAACTATTTGTGCATTTTTTATTTATTTTTTTTTCTATTTATTTTTTTTTAAATTTAGATTTCAAATCGACTGGACAAATAGAGTCTTAACGGACAATTATACTTATTCATTCTACTAGTGCTGAGTTCATCCGACTGCAATAGTTTTTGTAATTATCATAAGTTGCAAGATTTACTGTGATGAAGGAACATTTACTGAATATTCCTGAGAATTTACAGGTATACATGACGATATTTACTAAGTATACCTAAATATACCTATATCTAAGAGGGTGAGGGGTTGTTGGGATTTATCGTCACATTCAGAAATTTTTCAGCTATATAGTGACTACAGACTTGGGATTTGGGGCGGAAAGCCCGGATAGCTATCCAGCTGACCAATGAAACCCCCGACTTTGGGTAGATGCCTGGAAACCTTAACACAAGAAGCGGGATGATTGGTTCGAACCCACGATAGACTTGTTAGGATAATGGTATGAGTCAGCGATCTTAACCACTCGGCCCCCAGGCCCCTCTAGCTGTAAACCAATACTACATGTAAAAACTACTTTCTTCTTTCTAAAATGGCAAAAATAATTTATTAACTGCAAACGTTGATATAATACAATGCTTATTTATGCAAACATACTCACCTTAAGTTGTTACCTCCTTCTCCAAGTTCAGACATGAGTTGACCTGATTGATTCATCACAAATTCTTTCAAATGAGCGCATTCCAATGCTTTCCAAATCTCTGTATCGGAAAATTTTCCAAGGGGATCTAGATTCACTCTAAGTGTATCAGAAAATAAAACTGGATCCTGAAAAGAGTCATAGGAGAACATGCAAACATGCGAGTCATACATTTCATTCGAATCGATTAAGATATCACGAACACAATGAAATTACATCACTTCTGTAATATTAGTTACAATTATGCTAGGTTATCGCAGAGTGAACTATATCATTTCTGTGTAACTTCTACAGATTAAACATGTGCACGAAAATAGTGCTGAACAGTGCTTATTGTAAGTAGTCGATCATTCTCAAGTGTGATCAATTACGGCCAGAGTTAATTTTAATGCATCATTGCTACTACATGCTATAACTTTCGTCAGATTTTTATCTTCCTTAAGGT
>JAOXYI010029769.1:0-13283 GCA_028566495.1 Lithophaga antillarum
TATTTTGCACATTTAGGTTATGTATTTACATTTGGAAGACAAATTTTTAGCATTTTTGGTAAAATTTGGTAGGGGGACAGCTAAAATTTCAGCTCTGACAGCTAACAGATAATACTGAATATCAAAATACGCGTTTTAAAGCTTATAACCTAAGCTTTCTGTTGATACCATAAATGACCCCGTAAGGTGGCCTCAAAGTCTGGTTTTGCTTCCTAAAGATACAGTTTCAATAAAAAACGAAAATTGGCCAAAATGACCCACCAGGGCCTTAAAATAGCCCCAAATCAGTAGTCCATCCAAAACTTAAGCTTGTTAACATCTGAAATTCGAAAAAGGACATATTTGAGACCTTAAAACAGTTGGTCCGGATGAGTCCTTGTGGGGGGGTGCACGGTAGGCCTATCCAGCCCACGGACTATACGTTTAAACAACAAATTCATTGATAATGCCTTTAATTCTTTATTAGAGAATTAACCCTGTGCATGCGTTTCCTCTTAAAGTAATACAGAAAACATTTGTATAACAGATATGCAGAATAAATCTTGATAACAGTATATTTGCGAAGATTTTCCAAAATTATACATCACGCTCATTTCAACAACCGATAAGATCGTATTCCGTTTTCATCCCAGGTCTTTTCGGGCCTTTTTCACTTGCAGTGGAAGACCTTATTGTATTTCTTCTGATTATTGCTTTAAAAACAGTCCCCGACATAATGACTTATACCTGATGTCGGTGTCCCAACATCTTTTTTGCTGTTAATCCTTACAAGCTGAATCATGTTCCCTTGCAGAGTTATCTCGACAAACACAAGTTTATTTTGGTACCTGCTCCAATACCATAGATTAACGATATCACAATGAGCTTTTATCTAATTTGTTTATGATTGTATACTGCAACTTTGGTACATTTATTCGACGACCTCGACTTCCTTCTTGCAGGAGTTTCAGGTTTGACTGAAGTATTTTACCCCTAAATATGGAAAATTCTAAGTCATTGACACTTGGAGTTTTTCATTTTTATCTTTGAAGAACTTTGTCCTAAACAAAACTCACATCATGAGAGGTCAAAGTCATGTCCTAATTTTTTTACTTTAATTTTACATCCTTCTTTTAAAAAAATGTAAGACAAAGTGAAATTAACCCAGGTCCAAAATGTCAAAATTGTTAGGATACTGTTCCATCCCACCTGAATTCATTTAACATTCAATCTCTTCTTATAGGACTTATTTCAGTGGTATGTTTGACTTTACACCGTTCTCGGTGAAATTTATTCACAGCTTACCCAGGCCACGTCCTTGGCAAGGAGCTTATTTGCACCATTGTTGTGAACCAAAAAAAAAAAGCAATTTTACTATGAGCCGATTTTTTTTCTAGTCAAGCACCCATGGGTGACCACACCCATATCTATGAAACATCTTGTAGATTAGATTATCTACTACTAGTTAGAAATACTATTTTATAGAGTATTGATGTCATTCCGAATGATCATATTGATAGGAAACACGCCAAGCGAAAAGGGTAATGAGGACGGAATTAAAACTAGAAGCTCACCTGAGTGAGCCTGTATCGCAAAAACTGGTTTTTTAGTGTCTTCATGTTTGTATTTGATTTGACTCAATGGTTTTAGAAAAAGATTTCAATATTTCTAATTTTCACTAATGACTGCCATCTTGGATATAATTCTGAATGGGGACCGCTAAAGGACAATTCCAAAGTTTGATTCACTTTGGTGGATTAACATAGGAAGAGTTAATTTTAAGTGTATTTTGGTTAAAATATGCTTAATTTGCATATTTGGCAAAAATTGGCGAATAATGGTAATTTTTTCACAAATGTTTAGCGACATTTTACAGTTCAAATTAGATGTAATTTTTGTGGACAAACGAAGGCGTATTTTCTATTTATGACATTTCCTATTTTGAGTTACGGCAGCCATCTTGGATACTAGGCGGGGTCATCGGATGTAATCTTCAAATGGGACCATCCAAGGACCATTCCTTCACAATTTGGTTCCAATTGTTCTAGTAGATTCAGAGAAAACAATTTAAAAAGATTTTTTGGCATATTTTGCTTTATTTAGTAACAGCGGCCAATTTGGATTACGGGTGGTGTCACCGGGTATAATTCTGAATGGGGATCATCCAAGGACCATTCCACCAAACTGGGGTTCCATCTGAACTAGTAGTTTTAGATGAGAAATTTCAAATTTTTTTTGGCCTATTTGTCTATTTTTGGCAACGGCGACCATCTTGGATGACTGATGGCCATCAGAGATAATCTTAAAAGGGGATCATCAAAATACCATTTCACAAAATTTTGGTTCCCACTGGCCTAATAGTTTAAGCGGAGAAGCTTTTTAAGTGATGTTTTGCCGATTTTTCTACTTTAGTCACAACGGCCATCTTGGATGACAGGTGGAATCATCGGATAAAGTTCTGAAAGGGGACCATTCAAAAACCATCTCACCACAGTTTGGTCCCAACTGGCATAGTAGTTTCAAAGGAGTGGATTTTTAAATGATTTTTTAGCCTTATTTTTCTACTTTTAGTAACAGATGGCATCATCGGATATAATTCTGAAAGGGGACAACACAAGGACCATTCCAACGAAGTTTGGCTCAAATTGGCCCAGTAGGTTAAGAGAAGAAAATTTTAAATGATTTTTGGCATGTTTTTTATTTTTAGTAACAGTGACGGTTTGCGCCATCAGATATAATTCTGAAAGGGGATTACATAAGGACCTTTCCACCAAAGTTTGGAGTAGATTTTTAAATGATTTGTTGTCATTTTTTTTTTATTTTTAGTAACAGCGACCATTTTGGATAACGGTTGGCATCATTGGATACATGTCTGAAAGGGGATTACCTAAGGACCATTCCTCCAAAGTTGGGCTTCAACTGTCAGAGTAGTTTCAAAGGAGAAAATTTTTAAATGATTTGTTCGTCTATTTTTTTTATCTTTAGTAACAGCAGCCATTTTGGATGACGGATGCCGTCGTCAGAGATATTTCTGAAAGAAGACCACCCAAGCACCATACTACCAAAGTTTGGTTCCAATTGGCCTGATAGTTTCAGAGGAGATTTTTGAATGATTCTTTTGCTTATTTTTCTATTTTTAGTAACAGCGGCCATCTTGGATTATGAGTAGCATCATCGGATATAATTCTGAAATGGAACCATCCAAGGATGATTTGGTTCCAATTGGCCTAGTGGTTTCAGAGGAAAAGATTTTTAAATGATTTTTGGCCTATTTTGCATTTTTAGTAGCAACTGCCATCTTGGATAGCCTGTGGCATCATCAGATACAATTCCGAAAGGAAACCACCTAGTAAGCACCAATTCACCACAGTTTGGTTCCATTTGGTTGAAGTGAGAACATGGGTTTTTTTTTCGCAGATTTTTAAAAATTTTTAGAAACAGTGGCCTTTTAGGGTGACGGCCGGAGTTATCTGATAAAATTCTGAAATAGGACCACCTAAGGACGGTTCCACCAAGGTTTTGTTCGAATTGGCCCGGTAGTGTCAGAGGAAAAGATTTTAAGTGTTTTTTTTGCATATTTTTTAATTTTTAGTAACAGCGTCTATTTTGGATAGAGTTGGGGGTGCCAGATACAATTCTGAAAGGGGACCACCCAAGGACCATCCCTGCAACGTTTGGTTCCAATTGGACTAGTAGTTTCAGAGAAGAGGAT
Source organism: Lithophaga antillarum (assembly GCA_028566495.1). NCBI lineage: Eukaryota > Metazoa > Mollusca > Bivalvia > Mytilida > Mytilidae > Lithophaga > Lithophaga antillarum. The sequence continues at coordinate 3,692 of JAOXYI010029769.1, forward strand.
TGAAATGTGAAAAATTAATGATGAGAGACGACGGATTACGACGACGACGACGACAGACGGCGAACGCCAAGTGATGACAATAGCTTATTTCGTCCTTCGAACCAGGTGAGCTAAAACTATTTGACTTCATAGGTAAACATCTCAAAAAAGTGCAGAAATACTGTTTTCTCAGATAGTATCATGATTTGATATTGTTCTAGTCATTTTGTTAAGAAACCCCCTGCTCCGTTTTGTTGGTCACACGTACCATTTTCGTTATGTTTTCTAAATTATCTAAAGCAGCTTGTTAAAAGAACGACAAAGAGACTTACATTTAATGCAATAGAGTTTCTTTTTTATTGTATAGGGTTGCTGTTTCATTTGTAACTTTTTTCTAATGTCTCTCTTTTTTTTATTCCACATATTTCTTTTTATCATCTTGCTTTTTTTCTTGGTAATAACTGATACTACAGATATCCAGTTCCAATCTTTTCTAAGTTATGAATATGAACATTAATAGGTGGACAATAATCATGGCATTTCTCTTTAAGCGTACATCAATTTCGATATGATGTATGATGTTGATTTCCAAATTATTAATCTATCTCTTTCAATGCATAGGAACAATAAATTCTAATGCTTGTTATATAACATGATACCAGCTACATCCAACGCCATCATAATCTCGAAATAAGGTAACAAGTCATCAGAAAATACGTCGAAAAGACACATTTTATTACATAATGTGTCCAGGTCTTGTGGTGTAAGATCAATTACAGGATTAAACGTTCTTTTTGTTGAATTTATCGATGTGTAAACTGGGCCGGAAGCTCACAAACTGAATAGAAATCCGAAGGACGGATTTTTATGTTAAGTTTGTGAGCAAACGGCCCATGGCCAATATACACATCGATAAATTCAGAAAAAAAAGAACGTTTAATCCTTATAATTCCAATCACACATAAATTTCGTTGATAATTTAGTTTCATGTTCATGTTTGTGTTTGCAATGACGTAAGGGGCATGTACATTTCACTTTAGCAACGTACATATTACACACGAATGCTGACAACAGAATAAAATAAAACGGTCAATACGAATTATTCAAAATTATATCTGACGTTCTACTAAGCACTTAACATTCAAATTATGACCCTAATGTAATTCTTTACTTTAAATCAACTTACCATTTCCGACAATGTCTGCTATTTGTGATTTTCTTTTTGTTTTTTGTTATTCTTTACTGATTTAACTGAAACTGTAATAAGCACGATGAAAGGCACATCAGAGGCATAGATTTAGAAATCAATCGTATAGTTTGTGTTCAGAGAGTATCTTCAAATATTAAGATCTTTGTAGGAAGCAAAGCTTCCATGTAGTTAGAGAGTGTCCAAAATATCACAATACACGAGTAGGAAATAAATGTGTTCGAATTCAAACTCGATGTCACCGGAAAGGCAGTGTTACCCTCGAAAATAAAAAATATGGATGTATGCACTAAATGATCATTTTTTTTCAATTTTCAGATATGTTTTGTCGATACTAAATCAATACTTGTCAAGTTCAAAGAAAAGAATTTCATCTCGAAATTATATTTGATGCCAGAAATGGGGTGTAAGGTAAGGACGATAACTCGTTTCAGTTGATCAAATCCGAAACTAAACAACTAATTCGAATAGTAGACGGATTGTCCCGTACTTCACTTCCCTTTAGTTTATAATTTGTTCATGATAGCAAAGAATTTGCAGTCAACACCAAAGCACTGTATTGTAAGTCATAAGGGAAGTAAAATATTAGCTGGAGGTACAAAGCGTACCAAATTCAACTGGGGTCACTTGAACCATGAGCAGATTTGCAAAGGTTATTTACCCTACTTAGTTTTTGCGGGGAAAGATTTTTTTACCATGCATGCAAATAAAACAGCAAAATTACCATTGATTTTTAACTTTAAATAGTAAAGTTTGAAAAAAATTGGTAAGCATTCAGCGTTATAAAGAATACTCTATCTGCAGAACCATCAAACATTTTGAATGGCCCAAAACCATGCCTATATCTAAAGTCCGTGTACACGAGACCCTGATATATATATATACGGTGTCCGGCAAGATGTGTTCCTAGTCCATTTGTGACCTATACCATGTCAGTCAATTCCGTATGATTCCATATGGCACTTTCTAACACCATATATACCATATTAGGACACGAACACACTGTGTAAGTGATATTAATGTATTAGATCGATGTCTAACGATATGGCCAAGAATTAAACATTATCAATTTAAAAATAAGAAAAGTCACATCATTTTTATCACCTTAGATAAAATACAATACCGTTTTTATTGTTTTCGTGGAGTTTTGGTCGGAGTACAGAAGACTTTTTGTTTTTCCTTTCAACATTCTTAAGAAAATGGAATTCATCTGTTCCCGAAATTCAGTAATTTGCTTGTATTTTTCAGCCCCTGGTGTCCATTCTTGCGTTACTATTGTCATTTTACTGTTGTTTTAACTGCCGAACTTTTCTATATTGGTTACTAATAAACTCATCATAGACTGTAGTTTTGCTTTTGTCGCCTCTTTGTAGCTGTTCCTTTCTGTCTATCTGATATCCATACTTAGACATACTAACAGCAAACAAAACAAAGAACTTGATCATTGTTGAATCAGAGAATAAGGATGTAAATTACAGTAAAAACTGGATCCCATGATTACAGTTTATTAGTGACGTTAGTTTAATTTTATATAATGAACGTTACAATATGTTAAAGTAACTGATAAATAAAAATAAATAAATACTACATGTGTTGTCAATGATCGTGTATTTTGGCTTCTGAGATATGTGCAGATCAGGTAATGAAAAATGGATTAGCAGGATACATAAAGATATACAAAAGAAGAATTAGACTGAAGATTTCCAACTCTTAATTTTGAGCAATTTTATAAGAAGGGTAACCTCTCGTCTTATTCAATAAACCAATCAATTGCCCTAATACAACCACCGTCAAATTTTATTTGCAAAAAAAGACTAGAAAAACAACAAAAAGAAAAAAACAACAGAAAAAAACAAAGAAAAAATGCAAAAAAAACAAATTAAAAGACAGAAAAACACAAAAACAAAAGGACAAAAAAATGAAGGCACATCTAGCTTGGAGGCATCAAAATGCTCAGTAAGAGTTGATAACTTTATATAGCACCATACATTCTTCACGTAAACTTAAACATTACAATATATACAATTTTTGTCCATTCACTTTAGCAGCGGTGAAACATGTACAATTTCCTTAGTCCAGGACACTTTTTAGTTGTTCTTCATATAAAGCTATTGTCAGCATTATTCCAGTACCAACACCAAGTCCACATATTTGAACAAAAAGCCTTCTCCAAGAATGTTCCTCTTCTTCTGATAATACAGTCAGTTCTGGTATCTAGATAAAGCAATTATACGTACAGGATAAATGAAAATAAATGTCTTTTTTTTTACCTTACTAACAAAACGTCAAAATTATATAAACATAAACATGAAAATACCTTTATTAATGTCCCTTTTCAAGATGGACTAGTTTAACTAGATGTTCCCAAAGTATGACGCAGCCTAGGTAGCCGGTTGGTCTACGTATTTAACATATATACATGTAAACATCGCTGTAGCTTATTATTTCGAACGTGCTGCTTTCGGTGAAGATAAAAACGACTCGTATTTTTTCAGGTAGATTTGTGGTCAAAAGAAATTATCTCCCCTTTAATATTCATGAGGTTCAGAGAGATCACCTGATGTAAGAAAAAGATTTTGATTTAATATCGAACCTTCGAATGAAAACTCAATTTTTTAACAGTATACAATGTAATCAGTGTTAATTTTGTTACTCGCGTTCACAAAAATGTTTTTTTTTTCATATTTGAATGCTGTTTTTAGGTTAAATCTTTGATTTTCCATCACTAAGGACAATCGGAACAAAGACTAGTACGTCAGATCTCAAAAATGAATAGAAAATAGTTAACTTTCATGCCACAAACCAAAACTTTTTCTGACTGTTTTGTGATCCCTTTTACTAGTTACTGGCTTCTAGTCGCCCTGATAAATCGACAAAGGTGGCTTTAAACCTATTCAAACTAATAAACTAAAGATAGCTATCAATTTTCGGCTACTGTATTCCAATTTATTGAATCTTTTATACCATGAGATCTAAAGTGAAAAGGTCATACATAGTGGATGTTGAAATCAATATTTCCTCGTCGATATACTGTCGTTTTTACGGATGTCAGAATAGCAGTAAAAATGGCTGTATTTTCAAGTCGTATTTACGTCGATTTGACAATGAGAAGTTCGACTTTGAAATGATGTTGTGGGCATACTTTCGATGTTGATTCAATGCCATTTTACCTACGTCAATTGAATTTCCCATACCAACGTTGCATTGACGTATTTAACCTTGCCCTCTGGGAAGAAAATTAACCATATTATGTGCATAGCAATAGCTGGTGTAACAGTAGAGCACGATTTTCCTTCCAAAATTGCCAACTGTACCACCGGGAATCGAACCCGGGACCCTTGGCACAGTAGTCCACCGCTCTACCAACTGAGCTAAAGGAGATCGCCATTAGCGCAACTAATGGAGGGTGTTATAAACCTGTTACGGTCCTACAACTTCAATCGTAAACAAGGGGAGCTCTGTTACAGCTGGTATTACGATAATGTAATAAATATATATATAAAAAAAGATTGGGGTGTGAAATATTCAAACCTATCGGTATCGGTGTGCCGGTGTCATTCGGACACAACGCGGCCTCGTGATTTGTCTGTAACATGATGCACGTTTGAAACCTGTGTGATACTTAGCATGAGGAATTTAATAATAATGGTAACAACGTCTACAATTTTATTTTTTGGTATTCAAAAATGCTAATACAAATGGTATACATTTTGTTCTTGTACATGTCGTTACCGCAGTATTTTGGAGTATTTTTAACATTGCTGTCGATTTTGACGATATAAAAAGGTATGTATCTTACCATATCAACAAGAGATATATAGATAAACATTCCACCAATTCCCACGAATATCCACAGACTTGCAGCACCAATATTTCCAACTGCAATACCTATGATCATCCCTACACAACTTAGTAAAGACGACAAACAATTGAACAAAATTGCACGCTTAAAGCTCATTCCTTTCTTTAACAACACAGCACAATCTCCTGAAATATAAAAAAAATATTTACTATTAAATTTTAGTTACACGTCTAATGATAGAATCGCCTTCATTCAGGATTCACAGATTTGAAATTCCCGTAAGCTATTCACATGCGTCTGTTATTTTCTAGTTCTGCGTATTACCTCAATTGTTAGGGACATCAGATCAACAGTTACGTTCTTTTTCCACTTCATATATATAATTTAAGAGCAGGTATTACTTGCTAATATCAAATTAATTACCCATCAAACACGCCCTGTATTCTAGGATTTCTATGACTTCGGACACTAATATTAAATAATTACCGACCAAACACGCCGTGCATTGTTCATTCATTACTGAATTTATGTGTCTCAGCTCTTTCAGCAAGACATTTTACGGGATATCCTAATTTCTTATTCCTACAGTATGGTGTAAAAATGTAACGACGTACGAATGAGAATATTATTTCTGGTCAGTTAAATTTAATAAAAGTATATCCAAGCGCATAGATGTGCGATGGATCCTTCCTCATTTGCAACCATCTGAGTATGGATGTGAAGTGCAAGTTTACACATAACTTATATTCCAATTAACTGTAAATAGTTTAATTTACTCGACAGCAAGAAAAACAATTAATTTTTATACAACTATGAATAAGATACATACTTTAATTATACTCAATTTCAAAGCCATTGGGTTTTTAATAGTAAAACTATGTTTTTTTTCCAAAAGGAATCGTTGAATATCACTTGTTTTCAACGTCAACCAAATGCAAGCTACAATGTAATTACAAATAATTAATGCATTCTAAAAATCATTACAGACGTTATTCCATAAACAAACACTAATTATCAAAAACCTTGATTTTTCAACAAAACGGTATATCATCCATTTTCAAATTCGCCAAAGACCATAACATATACAACCTACCAACAATCATGACCAATAGCATTCTGATAATTATTACTCAAGTTATCCCATAAATGAAAACGTGTACGAATGGACGGAGCCCTGTACTATACCCCGTCACCGTTGTGCGATCGATGAAAAAAATCAGCTATTACTACAGCATTTCATCTTCAACACAGACTTTGATGTAACAGTAACATTTCGATCATTGATCGACACTATTTCACCGATACTAATTTTGGCGTATCGACGTTATATCTGATGTTGCATTAAAATGTGTCATTTCTAGATTGCCTGTATTTAGATCCTAGAATAAAAATAATCTTACCCATTTCGTGTGGTAATTCATGACATAACACTGCAACAGCTGTACTGATACCTCCTGCTATACTGTTAGCAAAGGCTACACCAATCGCAAGACCGTCACTAAAATTATGTATTCCATCGCCAACAATTACCCGCCATACCATACCGGAAACGGAAGTTGGTATTACATGATTATGCGTATGACCATACTTATGCTGCACATTGACTTGAAATTCTTTTTCAAAGTCCACGATTTCGATACCTGTTATTAAAACGATATTTATGTTGTGACAAGATGTTATATATGCAATCTGCAAATTCAGGTCTGCATGGACATTCTAGACGATTTTGAATATTTCGGCAGTTGACACAGTCTAAAGAATAATCAGCAGCTGTTTCAGAGAGGGTTTCTTGTTATTGATTTCATCGCCATTAATTAATGGATTAGGCTCAGAAAGAGTCTTAAATTGCCCTAAATTTCGGCAAAATTACGTTTTGTATCCATACATAACTGATGACTGAAAATATTAATTCAGGATATTACAGTAGAATTACATCTATATTATCTGTATGTTTCATCATTATCAGTGACTTCTAAAACGTAACTTCATCAGACGATGAAGCTAAAATCAATGACCATGCCTACTTTTATTCATACTTTTGATTGAAACACACAAGTGTAAATGCGTAATGACAGTGTTCCCTGAGTTTGTGTATACCCTTTATCATTTTTTGCAATATATTGAGAAATGAATGCATTTTTGTTAAATTTATTGGTATGTAAAAGTGTGGACCGAATGGACATTTATAGTATGAAGTGCTACACTGAACTGAACAAATAGATAAAGAAGATTATACCTCATGCTTGTAGTGGCTCAATGTCAGCCTGAGAGTTACAACCTAAGAGGTTTTAGATCAGAGATCTTTACAATTAAATGTGACGTACTGCCACAACCACTAGACCCTCGAGGCCCCCGAGTTAATATAATCCTTTAGAATGACGTGTTAAATACCTTCTGTATTCAATTTCTCCTTGTATTCAGGAATGCTGTCTAGTTTATTGTTGTTAACCTGAAAATAAATTTGAATGCACACAAGTACACAAATTTACGGGTGGTTTAATCTATAGGGAAACTGTTAACAAATCTGATCAGACTGATTCTTTTGAGTTTCTCTATGATTGTACATTAATTGTCTGGGTGGTATTCTAGCCTGTGAAATGGCTTTAAACGTCACCAAGAACTTCATTTATTTTCATCTAAAAATTTTAGGAAAACATATTCCTACAGCGAAGTCAAGTAGCCGAAAAAATTTCAATAAAAATCTGCAAAGGTCATAATTATTCTATTTATTTTTATCACTGTCTGATATCATTTGAAACATTTGTTACAAATTAACTGTCAACAATATTCAAAATAACTATCGAGCGCTACTGGTAAAGTGTTCTTTTTTCAAAATAATATTTTTTTTAAAATATGTGTTTTTCTAGTTGCAGTTTAGAACAAAAAACAATTGTTTTGGAAGGTAGTTTGAGGGGGGTGGTGATGGATGGTAATCAGAAAAAAGTGCAATGGGCAGAAAGAGAGGGATCTATATTGAAAATGAAACCAAAAACAACAAACCAACAAACAAACATCACAGTTTTCATTACGCAAATCACTTTCATTTCTCCCTTGAGCCTCCCGGTAGTCTACTCTTTTTTCCTTTCTGATGAGAGGGAGAAGAAATTTTCGATTAGGCCCGGAGTTGAACATAAAAAAGAAAAAGAAATATACTCACATCGCCTTAAAGAAATTCTATACATGACTGTTGTCGACTGTTTTAATATACATATAAATATATGTCATAAAGAACTCAATACTTCTGTATTTTGTGGCATGGACAGGGGTAGTACCTAAACGTAAGTACCGAATAGAACAAATAGAACAACACGTGCAATGAACTAGTCTGCTCAATAAATTTGTAACTCACGAAGAAAGAACGTATATCCATAATTGATCGTAAATTTTATGAATGAACCTATTCAATAACCCTGACAGCAAAGAAAAAATATCGTCACAAATAGCTTCTAACATATCGAATAAACATGTTCACCAAGACAATATAGCAAAATGCAGGATTCGTGTAAAAGTTGACTTATCATACCTTCTTCTTGTTGTTTGCAATTATGGTCTGAATTCGTCCAATCAAAAAGAAGAAATACATTGATGCCAAGCCACATAATCCTTTATATACATTTTCATGACTGTGTTTTTCTGATTCATGATCATGGGTAGTTTCTACGTGTGGCGCCAATGCCTGTAAAATAGTATAAGATACACATATTTTCCAATTGTAGATTTCCCATTCTCACCAGCAGCATTCCTTCAAGTACTGAGAAGGTTTATGTATTGCACTTCATACGTGTTCTATAGGTTTTCCTAAATACGTGTTTTTCTCTATGATTTGTTAACTAATTATTTAAGATTCCAACCTTTAAACTGGAATCGTCTCTTAATAATGTTATGATTGCCATTACGAGTTGGTTGATTTCTACATAACTGCTGTGTTGCAAATTTACTTCAGGCATCATAAAAATCACTATTAGCCGTCTTCCCCAACTCTGTGACGCACACGCTGGCTTTGAGAGTTACGATTTCATAGCGAATACTAAATCAAGAGATGCTTAGTGTAAATGTGGACGAGCTAAGATGGCGACTAACAGACAACACATATTTTATTTACTAAAAAGCAAGATTTGTCGCTGTTCCCTGTGATGTAATGTTACACAAAATGAAAAATATTCCACATGCGAAACCCCTGCATGTACGCAGTACTCATGTTCAAATTAATAAGTCCTCGTTACTCCGAGATGAAAACTAAACGAGATTGTTTACAGATTTGACGGCCTCGTTTTCAATTAAATCGTATTTCCCAAGGTGACTGTGTGGTGCTAGTATAAGATCCGGGTAATCATGACTACGTGTCCATGTACCTGATCACATGCCAGGTTCGTATTGTCCAATATTCTTTCATTTTCATTTTTCCTTTTTTATACTAATATTGCCTTGCTGTGTCCGAACCTTGATTTATAGTTCATCCCTTTTCATTCTACTGCCGTCGTAATGAATCCTTTTTCAATGCTAAACATTGCATTTTCCCCACAGTTAAAGATATCTATGTTGGATTTTTTATATTCTGTACATTTGTTTATACAAAGAAGACAAAATCAAACTAGATACAAAGG
>JAOXYI010029878.1:0-13281 GCA_028566495.1 Lithophaga antillarum
ACGCTAGCCAAAAAAGGTTGTTTGATGCTTGACAGTAAATTGCATTACCACCCTCCTGAAAGAATTCCTGTTAATAATTAAATTTGACAAGTTTTATTCTAGCATTTGCAAACTGACAGCCAAATATGCCAAAATTAGTACTCTGCAAAAATAACATGCTATATAGTACCTGATTCTACATTAGAATAGTAATTCTGTAATAGATAATCTCCCTTAAGAAGATACACCATTTATGGAAGAGAGGCGTGGGTGTCTGAGTAGTTAAGGGTGCTGACTCATAAACAACTATCAAGAACCACTCAACCCACTTCCTGTGTTAGGGTTTCCCAACACCTACCCAAGGTCAGGGGTTTCATTGGTTCAGCTGAATAGCTGTCCGGGCTTTCCTGCCCCCAGTAAGTCTGGCTGAAAAATTGCTGAAAGTGAAGTCTGAAGATAAATCCGACCCAACCTTCAAGAAGATAGACCATTCATGGAAGAACGTTTACCAATTACTTGTCAAAGGTTGGTTTTTTCCTCCGCTCAGTTTTTTCAGTCACTAAAAAGATGACCGTGATAACACATAAAAATAGCTAGAAATAACGTAAAGACTCACTGAGAACAAAGAAAAAAAAATTGTGACTTCCTTGGAAATCTTGTGTAATGAAAAGATACAATACATCCTGAGTATTTTTTGGCTTGGTCATGCAATCTTAGTCAGATAAAAGAACAAAAAAATATACTCACTGAACTCAAAAATTAGGCTTGTGTATGCTGATTATAGTAGGATTTTACTGTAAAAGAACCTTAAAAAATATTAATGTTTCTTACAGAATGGTGGTTATGTTTGAAGATTGTTGTAAGAAGGTAGAACTTCATGACAGAATTTTTAGACTCAAGGTAATAAATGCATACTAGATGCTGCCTTTTCACGGATGAAAAATGTCTGCCTTTATATTATTACAATGGAATGACAAGGTGATATGAAGGCAGATAGTTTTCTGCAGGTAAAAGAGAAACACACTTCAGGTAAAGTATAAATGCAGGAGACCTAAAAACAGTCATTCTTTGAGTAGCTTATTATCAGGATAGTAACATGATAATAGAACTATTGGATCAGTAGTAATGCACACATCCAAAGGGTCTTTATTCTAGCAGATAGTAAGACTAAGAAAGATAACTCCAACATATTGCTTGGTAATCACAGAAGAGATAGTTTTATAATTAAAAAATATATCACTCTACCGAAAGTATAAAAACAGTAGAAAATCAAAATCATACACGCAGTCTGTGATGCATTATTTCGATAATATCTTGTAAAAAATACTTTTATCCGTATGCACTAGTGTACACAAGTCACAGACAAATATGAAAGTGAAAACACACATTTTTTTCTCTGTGATCACAGTAGAAAACATGATGTATTCTGTTTCATTTAATGTGCATGTTTTCTTATGTAGTTAACTCATGTATCAGTTTGTTTATTTCTACTGGAAGTGATTCAGTGTCATAGTCTACAACAGAATTATGATTCCTGTAAAGTGTGAAATTGAACAGTTTTATTTTCCTTTCTTTGCAGGAAATTTTGGCTCACAAGAAAATGGAGTTGAAAGAGCTTGAACTTCAAGAGAAGGAAATAGTAGATGGTAAAAATTCATAGAATTTTTTCTTTCTGCAGAATAATGCATACCTAGACAACAGTACAGGTGTATTATAAGTTGTATACAGTTAAACCTTATTTACTCAAACTAATATAAGTCGTTTTTATGGGATAACTGGAAGTGAAATTATAGTCCATTAATAGTAATACTGTATTTAGGGGTAGAAAATACACACTTATGTACAATATGCAGGGCCTTTTTGGCCCTTAAAATCTTGGAAAAAGTCTAGTTCATTTGTAAAATACACAGGTCATTTTGGCAGCGAGGTCCAGGTTATGACAGTCCCTTCGACTTCAACACAACGAGCTTTCAATTGTACATACAGTCCAACTGCATTTACTCAAACTCAGATATAAAAGTGAAATTACAGTCCCATCATAGTAATAAGTAGATTACTCAGTTAATGTTTAAGTTCAACACAATGAAGTCTGACTGTACAGTGAAACAGATTATTGTAAAAATCAGCAGAATAGGCAGACATAATGTTACTACTTATGGTGGTAAATGCCTTTTATACTGTTTCCAGTTCTTATGTTTGTAATTAATAAACCAGCTGTGACATTTGGGACCTGACAACAGGTTTTGTACATGATTCAGGAGATGCCTACCTTTAACACCTGATCTCACTTTGATTTTATAGAAATTACGAAGGGTGAGGTTCAACTGTATTAATAAGTTTTCAGTCATGATCTTTACTTTGTTATTGTATGAAAGCACTCATTTCATTGTAATGCAATTTTCAGAACATATGTTTCATTTTATTTTAGATACACAACATATTGATTTAAGACAGTATTTCAATTCTGCTGAAATGAACAAAATATTTGATGCAATTTCATCATCACCAGAGGTCACTACTGTTGCTTTGTTGACACTAGTTCAAACTATGCAAGACCCAACTAAGGTAACTAATACAAGTTGTAGAAGGAAGAATGATAAGGCCTCATTTTCGTCCCCTTAAATTGTAAAAATACAAAGTGTATCTGATTAATCATTCAACCCCCGTTCTAGTATACACAAGTTATCACTCTTTTAGCAAATATAAACCTTATTTTCATCTATGTTGTGATCTTTCTAAGGTTTAGCTTCAAATGTAAAAGGACAGATAATTAAGTTTTTTGTATAGTGTTCTTTAGAATTGGATTTGAACCAAAGCAAGTTCCATAAAATACATGTATTTCACTAAGAGTAATGTACTTGTAAATTAAATATGAAAAGATATGGGGTAAATGCATGTGGGACATAATGTCATATAATATACAAGGCGAAAGCCAAGCAAAGGAACAGCACTTTTACTGCAGTTCTACATCTTAAAGTCGCAGTTATGCCTTCAACGATGAGGTATTATACTCATACCTACACATACAATGTAGTAAACATTTAATGTATAAACATATAGTTTACACTTCCTGCTCATACATTTATATTGCTAAAGCAGCATTTGGTCTACAGATGTCCATATTTTTTAAATTGTACATTTCACGGCCCAAGTATTGGTTAGGCTCATTAATTGTTTGTGATTTTTTTACACTTGCTTGCAATTTTCAGTATCGGACATCTTTTATTTGATATGAAATACTATAATTATTAAAAAAAAATTACCTTTTTTTCATTTTACAGGTTAATACTGTTATTACATCTTGGGAAATAATGTGTTCAGATTTATCAGTATTTAAATCAGTCGTAGCAATCCCTGCCAATTCAACTGTGGACCCTGCTCTCCTGCAGACAAAAATATGTGGAGTCAATATTAATTACACAAAGTTATATGAGGAATTGTTAGCTGGTGTGGATGGTTTGCCAGAATTTGTGGATGCTGTAAGTTTCATCATAGTGAAAAGTAGCGTAAAGTTTTCCATCAGGGCTATTTCTTTCAAGCTATTTGGAATTGATTAAATGTATCAAAAATGTATCTTTGAGTAGCTTTAGAATATTCTTCCTAATTAAACATGCATGGGTGAGAATTTTCCATTTTTTGCTGGATTTCTGTTTAAGGTCCCCAGTGTGTTCTGAGAGTTGTGTAAATCTGAGGAGTTATTTTTAGGGGGAGGTTGAAGTCCCCAGTCCATCTTTTTCGGTTTTGAAAAAATCACTTTCATCCATGAAAGTGATCAGTAAATGCATGTTATATCTGCTGCTTGGGATTATGGGATATAATGAAGAAAAATTTGATCTTCTGCCGTGAATGGAGTACATGTACTTGTAACCAAAAAGCATGGACTCTCATACACCTGATTAGTGTAAAACATTTGTTTGAATCTAGTTTTTGTGAAAGATGTTTAAATAAAAAGAATATGAAAAGAGCTTTACACATTTCAACATCGTGATTTATTTGAAATAAAGCAGGGAGGAGGAAATTTGAAGGAAAGAACAAAAAAAACTTTCAACATGCTGTGTTATTCAGAATAAGAAAGAAGAAATTTCAAGCAAACATTACTTCAGCTAAAACTTGGTTGATGAGATATTCAAGGATTTTGACAATCATCTGACCTCATTTCAAACATTCAGATCTAATCTGAAATAGGTTCCCAAATACAAATTTCTGAAGACATTTTTAAAAAAAATTCCAACACAAGGCGATAAACACGAGTGAATGAGTGAATACGTGAATACTGTTTAATGCCAGATCAGAAGTTTTCAGCTATATCTTGTTGAGAACAAATCTTATTGTTTGATGTTTATATTGATATCTTCTTGTACTAGACCAGAACACTGAGCTGGATTTTTATAGTGCCAGCTCACTGAAGTAACAACCCGCAGTAGACATAGCACCACAGTGGAACATGTTATTCTGATTCCCACCTGGCCATTTCTTGCTTTATCTTCTTAATGTTGGTTACTTAGTGGAGGAGCAAAAAAATACCAATTTTACAAAGTCTTGGTTTGATCTGACTGGGACTCAAGTCCAATCTCCTGCACTACAGGTGAACACCGTGTGGGCAGTTTACCTGGCACAACTTAGATTCAAAAATATATTCGTAATCTATTAAAAAGAAAACGCTGAATACAAATTTGAAAGTACCATCATTCATAGAATATGAAAATTGTTATGTACATATTTTGCATTTACAATTTCAGTTGGTAAATCTGAATGGTACAGTTACACCCACTGAGATCTGGAAAGTCCAAGATACCTATACTAAATTGTTGACAGATTTGATTACCAACCCACCAAATATTACCATCAGTCATAACAATGATTGGTTAATGGAGTCCAAATATGCCAAGGCATGGGAAGATTTTGTCACAATGTTAACTGAAGGCTTGAAGGAGGAAAATTACTTGGCGTAAGTATTTAATAAAAGTTTTATGACAAAACATGTGAAATTAGAAATTCTTGATATTTTGATTTCTGACTTCTGTCCCAGGGGGATTTAAAAGGTGACTTTTATCCTTAAGGGCATAAAAAGCTTTCTGAAAAAATGCATGTACATGTAGCTAGTGAAATTTCCAGTCATAAACCATCAGGTGACTTTTAAATAGAATTTGATAAATTTTGAAATATCATCCTTGAATGGGTTTTTTTCCTTATACTTCAAACAGGTAACCTTTATGCCTCATTTTTGTAGTGGCAAACTTTCAAAAACACACAACACGGTTTGGTAATGATGAATATTGAAGTAGTAGGTTTTACCGTATGTCAAATTTATGTTGAAGTAAAATATATGGCCATTAAAGTTTGCCTTTTTTCTTCCAATTTACAGACATCTTGTGTTGCACAATAATATAAAAGACTGAAATTTGTGTAACTGTCAGGGTTTGTCTGCTTTCCCTATGAGAGTAAAAGAAATTCTAAGTTTAGTATTTCCCTACTAAAACTGGTCATAGGAAAATCTTTTCTTACTCTTATATTCACTTTTGCCTTTAAGAAATAATGGTAATAAATGAGGAAAAATGTGTTTTAGCTATATTTAACTAATTTATATAACATTCTTTCAGAACATTATCCACCCTGTCAAAACGATCCACAGAAGCATATATAAATGGGCTTGCAGCTATCCCAGAATTCAAGGCCATCTTGAACTCCATGAGTGTATACATGACAGTTATCATGGACAGGTTCAACAGAAGTCTAAGTAAGTTTAAGGCTTTTTATGCAAATGAAAGTGACTGGTACAAATTTCATATATTATTTATGTTGATATAGGTTTTTTACACAAGTAGTGAGGAATTTTGTCACAGAAATTGCTTCTTCATTTTTATTACTAACTTTTATGTATGTATCGATGTGGTCATGTAATAAGTCAATTATGCAAAAAAATAAATAAAACTCATATTTATATCTAACAATATGCAGCTTGTGATACGTGTTTTTGAATAAGCTATATCTGAACCAAGTTAGACTCAGTCTTTCTGGGTTGTACTGACATTTTTTGTGTGTTTTAGCTGTTACAGACTTTAACTCCTTATTTAATGGATATCCTGAGTTACAGAAGGTAGCAATGTTATTAGATGATCTACCAAAGCTGTACCAAGTCTGGGTGTTTAATAGTATTTATCATTCTAATAAGGTAGGTTCTCAACATTGGACATAATTGAGGCTCTGTTAGTAGTGTCTTGTATATGGTGTATGTACAAAAAAAAAAAATTACCCTGAAATGGTAATCTAAAAAAACAGTTTTTCCCGATTTTTAGATTTTGGTACAAAAATATGTAAAAAAATCAAATTTTCAAATGCCTAGATGGAATATGTAAAAAAAATAATTGGTTCATATGGCGTATGTAAAAAATTAAAAGGCTTATGTGGCATATGTAAAAAAAATCTTAGAAGAGCCTCATAGTAATTTAAAACGAAAAAAACATGTTCTGTTTGTTTTGTTGTAATGACACTTTTGACTGTGCCTTTGTATTCTACACTGAGTATTTGCCTTTGGATTCAGTGATGAAATTTAATATGTTACATCTGATGTATCAATATCTGTATTTTATTGTTTTTTTCCTTATTGCCTGGAGGGGCCTTGGTGGCTCAGTGGACTAGATAGTTAGTCATATCTACTATTGATCACTGACGTGTCAACGCTGGGGTTGTGGTTCAAGACTTGCTCGTGGTGAGGTGTACTTGATTCCAACCTTAATTGACAAGGATTGCCAGTTTTCCTGCTGAAGGTTGGGGATTCTCACTGGGCAATCCAGCTTCCTTCCCCAATAAAAACTGGACCCCACAATATAGCTGAAAAATTGCTGAAAGTGGTGTAAAAACCTATTCAATCAGTCAATCATATTGCCTGAGGGATGGTTGTTAGTACTTAGAGATATGGATATTCAGTTTACATTTAATGAATTTCTTCATAACATAAAGCACAAAATTGTAGAAACTGACACTAAGAATTAAGATTGGTCATATAACTGGAAATAACCTTTTCTTGTTGTTGTCAAGTATGCTTACATTTCCTTATTTGGCAGTTACCCTAAGAAATACAGAAAATATTTTTTGTTGCAGATATCAGATTTGCTGGTAAACATACAAAGTTGGGAACAGTTCTGTAATATGACTGATATCCTGTCTGATGTACCAGGAGCTAATTTCAGTGTGTCTGACTTCCATATGCAAGTGTGTCATCTTAACCTGACCACGCTAATGGTAGAAGGAACAGAATATCAGGGAATGCCAGAATTGGAACAGTTGGTAAGATTTTTCTTCAGATTACCAAAACTTAGTTGAAGAATATTTAAGTAAAACACAAATTAGAAAATTCTTTATCACAGATTTGGAATTGTTTTGTTTGTTTATTTGTCTGGATAGTGTTTAATGCCACACTCAACAATATTTGTTTAGATTTGCTAAAATCTGGAACTGTGCTAGCACTCTAGATTTGCCTATGAAGAGTAGCTCCAGTGTCTGCTATTTCATATGTTTTTAGAATTTCACTCTTTTCTTTACATACTTTACTATAAAACAAGGTCTTACTGAAATAAAACTGCTGTCAGTTTCTGTTAGATTATATTCATATGTAAAAGAATGTTATATGCCATGAAGATAGTGGTTTTTGATTGGATAATGGAAAAAGTTAGATAACTTTATTATCAAATTAATACAGCATATTAATTTAGATTGATCCTTGGCATTGACAACTTTAACTCTTTATATTGTACTTTTATGATTCTCAGATGTACAATATGTAAAGCAAAACATGTAAATCTTAATATTAGGGCCATCTATGCTTTCATTAAGCTATAATGTGGCAGCCATTTTATTGGTGCAGGAAGCCAGACTACCATGATAGAACCATTGACCATTTGCCTATATGAGTAAAGTCACTGTCGTTTGTTATTTTAACCCAACTAATACTTGAATTAAAAACATAGAGATGATATAATGGTACTTGTGACCAACCACCAAGCACTCAACAACTGAAGCCTCTTGGAAATTAATATATGTTGCCATCAAAATATTCCTGGATCATTTCCTTGGGAATACAATTAAAAACCATTATTGTTTTGCTGAAGAAGTAAGTTTTTTATGTTCTGAAGATATATACACTACAAGAACTATATAGACTGTTCATTTGACTATGTTATCTTACTTTCAGTTTCAGTCCTCAAACTCCAGTGGAACAGATGATGTTAACACCACAAAAATCATTTCACAGTTTAACCAGTTTTCTGAGTTCTTACTTAGCTACATAGAGAAACAGACACAGCCTGGCAGAATAGGAAACTATTCACTTCCACGGTTTCTAAATATGCAATACTGGCTGGATACTACAAATTACCTAAACTCTGTCATAGCTGATCCAAGCAGGTTAATGACGTAAGTTTTAATTTTCATACAAGCACACAAAAGCTCTGTTCTTTTCCTCCTTTTCACTTAAATATATCCTACATGTATGTGCTTATTTATTTTTTTACACTACATTTTGTATACCATATGAGTTGTTTATGTATTACATACTCCATACAATCATTTGAAAATTTGAAGTTTTCCATATAAAAAATAAAAGACATAGGGGAAAAATAACTTTTTTGCATATGACATATGGGAAGCCCTCAAACACCTAAGCACTGACTTAGCTACAGTTTAGTGTCATTTACTTTCAATAAATATGGGTGACTCATGCCACAATAAATTAATTTTTAGATTTTCATCCAAATTTTTCTTGAAAATGGGGTAGCAAAACTTTATTTTTATTTTTTGTCTATTTTGGTGGTAAATGCCTTAAAAATGCAGAAAAATAGGTACATTTCTTCAAAATAAAAAAATTAAGAAGCACTGTATTGAAAATAACAGGGGTTGGAAGTGATGAAAACCTAAGAATTAATATATTGTGGCCTTTGCTAAATTTTCTTGGGATAACTTGCTTCATGCATGGCTATTTTTGTAGGAGGTTGATTTATTACTTTAGCATTTTGAGCTTGTTAGTTGGGCTTCTGTTATTATCTATTGAATTGTAACTTTATCAAAGCTATTCACAAAAGGTATTTAAATGCCATTCTTGTAATTCACAAAATAAACACAAATAATGAATATATTTTGAAAGGGAGATGAAAACTATGAATTTGTATCAAAGAAAAAACATGCTTACACTTTTTCTTAATCAGTTGATGACATTTATTAGTAATTCAAACAGGTTTAATGTTATGTGGACAAGTTTTAGCATTGCATTCAAGATGTACATTGTCTAGATGTACATGTATATGTGAATAGATCATACAAAAAACTGTTGAATGGACATTCAGTAATAAATTAATGGATTTTTCAAATATTTTTTTCTTTTTCAGTTTGTCATCTTCTCTGCCTGGAATACTTCAACAAACTTCAGAAGCCAGTGATTTACAAGGTTTAATTCAGACAATGATTGACAGTGATCCATTCTTTAAACAAATGATACAGACCTATAAAGCCGCTTATATGATTATCCAACATTTCATGGTCAAAATTGAGAATAGTAAGTTTTTATATGGCTGCAAAATTTATGACTGTATTAAGGTATAGGTCTGTCATGGTCAATGATCAGTTGATCTAGTTCTAACATAAGTTCCCATAGACTAATTCACATACTCTTTCAACACAATGTTTCCTGAAACAAATACAGTTCAAGTTTGGAGGTATCTAGTCCATATATTTCAAGGAAAAAGTGCTGGAAAGGGCCAGTGTTTGAATGAGGCTTTTTTTTATGATTTTTAAAGTTGCTTAAAACACAGTTTTATGTCAATGCTCATTTGTTGTATCAGAATTCATGAATTATATGATATTAAATTCTTTGTAAGAGGATTACATTTTTTATCTGTCTCATACCAGTAACAATTATGAAACCTGAAATAACATAAATATTCAAATTAGACCATGAGATACAATGAAAAGAAAATCCAGGAATGTTATGATGTGTAAGGAAGGTGTTTATAAGCCTTTGTCCCTTTTATGGCATGTCTGTCAGATCAAAAATCTTCCTGAGTATAAAAAAAATTTCTTTGAATTTAAGCCAGATCTGCATTCTGGGTCCTGCCTCTTTGGTTCCTGGTTACCAGTCCTCAAACTCCCAGTCTTTAAAATAACTTTCCAACTGTTATCTTATGTCAATTGAAATCACTTAAGGAAAATTTTTTTGGTGACCACTTTTACATGTAAGGAGATAGGTAATACTAAGATAACAGAATTCAGCTTTAGATCAGATCTTCTTCATTCTTATGACTGAACTGTATTATTTTTGGTTGGCAAATGTATACTGGTAATAGAGAACAAGCTTTTCTTCCAATCTAGGCAATCCATGTCCATGTTCTGGTAGTTGTGGCCCTTATCTGCTGAGGTTTATGCCTGAGTAAATACTAACACTTGAATAAAGATTTACCCATTCTGTTTCTTTATATGGGTAAAATTTGTATTAACAAAATAGAAAAAGGTGTTTGACATACCGTATAGTGATTTATTTTGGTGGTGCCAAAATTTCACGGTTTTCCAAAATTGATATTTTGGCAGGGATTAAAATTGGCCTTTCAGGGATGATCTTTAAAGATTTCATTGTAATTATTGCAATTTTTAGCTGTGGATGGTGTTAAATTTTTGGCAATATTTCAATTTTCTGCCAAAATAAAACCCCTGGAAAATTAAGCACTGTACAGTAATATGCGATCTTTTTTCACAGAGACCACAGTCTCAATTGAAGATTTCCTTGGCAATGCTACAGAAACTCTAAAACTCTGGCAGTTGATGGAGAAACCAGGTGTATTAGAAACAGTACTACATTCTGCCAACACACCTCAGGTAATTATTTTGTAATACAATTCTTTTTCAATTTGTTGGAAAAACTGCACTAAAGTCAAAACATCTGTCAGTTTTGACATATTTCTGTGTTGATCAAGAATTACAAACTTATCGATTTGAATTTTTTAACATTTGGTTTTTAACTTGTGAGATATTATGTACAATTATTGATATCAATGAATAGACTGTTTTATTGTGTAGCAGTGCAGTATTTCTTGTATAACATAACCAAAAGTAAACTTAAAGTATTTTACAATTTATGAATATTGTCACTTGCAGAATATTAATTGAACTCACAAGTTTATGCAATGTAATATTCTAGTTGGGATATTATTCATCAATATTTGTGTAGTAACCCTGTATTACATGTATCATTGTGCACAAAACTGCAGCATTTTTTGCACACTCATAAATAATATCAAAAGACTTCAATATTAAAAGTTTCTTTTTTCTTTTTATTACCAAATCAGATTTCATACGAATATCAGAACAAGGGAAACTTTGCATAAAATGAATTGAAGTGTAGTGTCAATTCCATCTGTCACTGTCAATATTTATTAAAAAATCTGGTGTTCTTTGAAATATTGCATTATTGGCTGCTAATATTGTTTGGAATAACATTTTCAGTTGACTGAGAAATCATAATACAATAAAACCTTATGATACTGCCATCATTTGTCCAGCAAAATTTTGTCATTTTATAGGGGTTTGGTGGTAAATTGAGATTTATGATAAATTGGTTAAGGAAATAAGAAAAATGGACTTTGAAAATCTGTAGCATTTAGTGAGGTGGTGAATGAAATGAGGTGCATTATAACAAGGTATTACTGTATTTTATCATTATCTGCACACTAACTTCATTTTTCTCTGATTTTAGATGCAGTCCCTGTTTGCCAGTGATAATGTAACAGAAGTAGTAATGTTACTGTGTTACACAGGAAATTTCTCACACTATTTCACTGTACCAAGTTACATTAGTCTCGATTTAGGACAGCTAAAAACAGATTTCTGTGGCTTAGATCTGATGAAAGTAGCAGAAGAGTTGATGGAAGAATATAATGTATATGATTCCATCATAAGTGAGGTAAGGATTATTTGTTAGAAAGGGAAATTTGTCTTTGCCTTTATTTCCCTGTTTTTAATATGTGAAGCCCTATTATTCCTTTTTTGTCAGTTGGAAGTTTTTTTTTTTCGTTTACAGTAAATACTTGATTGATAATTAATGATATTTATTGTGTAAGTTCCTGGGAATCATCAAGTCCTATGTTATTTTATGAAAATGTTGAATGGAAACATTTTTTAGGCTGGATCTTGAATGGGAAAAATTTCCTCTTTATTCACCTACTGCCCCTTCCGATAAAACTTTTAACATTTTCTTTTAGTTTTTTGTTTTTTTATGTAAACATGATTTATGAAAATACAGTCAACTCTCATTATATTGAACACAGATGAGTCCAATTTTTTGATAATTTGAAGTGAAATTTTGGACCCTCTACAGTAAAAGCTTGCTACATTTACACCTGATAACACAAATTTTCGGTTTAGTTGAAGTAAATTGACTGGTCCCTTGCAGTTTGACATAACGAGAGTTGACTGTATGTCATGTAATTTTTTTTAGATAGGTCAAATGTACCTAATATAAAGTATACATGGCTATCTTAATACAAATATCATATGCAAATTATTGTTTGTAGGTCACTTAAGGATGTTAAGATTACAAGGGAATTGGGGTGTTTCTTCTTATTCTCAAAAGGCTGTCAGCAAACTGAAAGTATCAATATTTCAAATAGTTGTTAAAATACTAAAGCATTTGAAAATTAAACATTTAATATGTATTATGTTTGTATAGAATTTCAACTTTAAGAATTGAACTTACATAATAACATAATGTGGTAGTAATCATAAGACTATTGTTTATTGTAGGCATTCAGTAATTCTACAGAAATTGATTGGTCCATTATTGCCAGCTTTCTAGGAATTGACCAAACACTGTCCAGTCAAATCACAGCTCTCATTACCAGTCCACCAATGCTTGATCTGCCAACATCCTGGATGAATGAAACTTATTGGTTGAATTTATTGGTGCAGTACACGCAGAACAGACAGGATCCTCAAACAATTGCCACAGAGTAATTTCATTTACAATTTTCTTCAAAAATTATAAAACAGTTTTATGTCATGATATGAAGCAGAAGGTATCTGTAAACAAAAGACTTGGCAGCATGTAATCGGTTACTATAATTTGGTGTTATTATGTTCACAAAGATGTTTGGCCATATGTACATATAAGCATATGTTCTGTCTTTTTTTTTTTTTCAGTTGAAAATTATATTCATTCATGAAAAAGTTGTTTTGATTATTGCTTTTTAGATGAATTTATATAATACATCATGCAACCAGCTTGGTTTTATTATTTGGACTTTTTCCCTCATTAACAGCTGA
>JAOXYI010030097.1:1598-13275 GCA_028566495.1 Lithophaga antillarum
AAATCTAATTTTAGAACTCAAAACGAAGAATAAGGTAACAATCCATGCATATTATAGTTACATGTACAGTCAAATATGTTTGTATTGAATACTCTTAGCACAAATATCATGGATGTCTTCAAGTTGCCTTCAAATCCTGAATGTTTTCTGTATTTTCTATATAAATTGAATACTGTTGGTTTGCAAATTGTTATTGACTTTCTTCCTTTATTTTTTTTTCTTTGAAGTCATAAGCAGAGTTCAACTAAGATTATAGTTTCCACTCTAGTTTGGCAACTTATAACATTTTTCAGCCTAGGTAGATGCAGGGTCAAACTCTAGTCACTCTCACCTGAAGTCAGACCAGTCACATTTCACTTTTTACCGATATTGTTTCAGGGCAGGAACTGAAGTTGTGACTCAAGTTGAAACTTTAATCATTCATGTAGAATCCGATTATACTCTAGGGTTTCAAGTGAACTCGGCCATATAGCTCATTATAGTTCATTAATATACTACAAAGTCATACATATGTTCACATTTATTGAAACTGATTATACATTCATACTGAAACAGAAGTACATGTACACATCTAATCAGAAATTAAACATCAAATTTCTAATGATGCGGACTAGTTGAAGTACCCGATAAGTTGAAGTGGAATAAAAGTACCTTTAACTTTGACACAAGTGAGTTTAACAGTACTAAAATTTTATGCGGTGATTCATTTTTAGCTCACCTTACACCAAGTACAGTGAAACCTGTCTAAACTGAATACCCTGGGGATGGAAGGATTTCTTTAGATAAGCCAGGTGTTTGGTATAGAGAGGTAAAAAATACAAAGATAGGTAAAAATTTGGACCAAAGTATCTGCTTGGTTTATGCAGGTTCTAGTTTATTCAGGGTTTGGTTCAGACAGGTTTCACTGTACTGTAACATGCTAAACATTTAGAAACCAGAAAAAACCACAGTGTCAGTTACCAAATAAAGCATAATATCTCATTGTCAAAGAACGCAATAAAGTAGTATGATTATAGTAGAAAGACATTTTTAATAAACAATATATTGTTTATTTTTTTTGCAGGAATCAAACGAGGAAATAAATAAACTTAAAAGAGAAAGAAATGAGGACCAAAATCTAATTTTAGAACTCAAAACGAAGAATAAGGTAACAATCCATGCATATTATAGTTACATGTACAGTCAAATATTTTTGTATTGAATACTCTTAGCACAAATACATGTATCATGGATGTCTCCAAGTTGCCATCAAATCCTGAATGTTTCTCCCAAAGGGTCATGTGACCTATTGCCATCACTTGACATCTGTCAATCTGTCATCGTTAGTTTTTTTACATTTTTGTCTTCTATGAAACCACTGAATGGATTGGAAGCAAATTTGTGAGCAATTTTCCTTGGATAGTCAACTTCAAACTTTATACTTTTTTGGTGCTGTTTAGAAATTCAACATGGGAAATGATGAAAAGTCTTTTTGTTTGAAAACACATTAGAGAATAGAAGCAAGTATGACAGGAAGACTACTTGGATGATCCAATACAAAGTTTATACTATTGTTGCCAATCAGAAATTCAACAAGGCCACCAGGGCCAATCAGAAATTCAACAGGGCCACCAGGGAGAATAATGTTTCCTGATTGGCTGAAATTCTCAAGTCTTTTTGTCAGAAATCATATGTCCATGTAATTGTCATGCTATCAATGTTTTTAAAATGTTTCTTTGCTAAGCTGATGCTGACAAGTTACTGTACAAAGTTTATACTTTTGACATGCATATTACTGAATATTCTAATATGGGCTATTTAAGGTACCAATGAAGGAAAATGACACTATGGTTATTTTTGGGGGGAGAAATATGGCTGTTGAGTGGAAATGGCGCTATAACACTGGTTGTAAAGTGTTCAATAAAGCCATGGCTTCCAGAAAATATTTGGATTTTTATGAAAATTTTTAAATTCTACATTATAGCCTGTAAGTGTATCTTTGGGTTTGGTGCCCTTTAGTACAAGGTAATAACATTATCTAATGATTTTGCATTAAAGGGATTTTAAATATGTCACTGTTTTCTTGTGGGTAGATATTACCAATTAACTGTTAGAAATTTTCTTTCTTTCAGGAACTTGAAGATCGGATTGAAAAATTATGTGAACAAAATGTAGATTGCATTGTGGAGCGTTCAAAGAACAAAGTAATTGAAATTATTTATTGCCTTTTACCTTGAAATGTGATCTTCTGAAGTATTATATAATATTTTGACTGTTCAAAAATATCGTGATTATTTTAATTTTGAATGAGTAGGTATTAATGACACCTTTGGCACTTCCTCAGCTGTATCATGGTGACTACTTTTTTTTGACTGGCTAAGACGGAGTACACAGAGAAGAACATGTATTTGATATGGTTAAATGAGGTTTAACACCGCTTTCAGCAATTTCATACATAATATTGTGACCAGTATAATTGAAGGAGGAAGCCGAAGTACCAGGGAAAATCATTGACCTTCAGCAAGTGACTGGTAAATTTATCACATAAGTTACGAGTCAGTTGGAGCTTTGTATACTGTTGCAAAGTCAGGTGTAAACTTCCACTACAGAGTTGATAGGAGAACCAACCTTTGGCAAGTAACTGATAAACTTTATCACATGATCTACGACAATGTTTTGTTGTTTTTGTAATTGTCCAAAGCTCCGCACAAATGCACACCTTAGAGAGGGTTGATTCAGTGATCTGCTCAAGATTATTCATCCACTGAAAAATGTTGAGTTTCAGTATTAAATTTAGATACAGCCTCAAATATTTCTGATCATTACATGGTACGAGTCTTTCATTTTGTTCAGTGGATAATGTTTAACATTTGTTCCTGTCAACCAATTCTTTATTACCCCTCACCCAGTGAAGTTGGTGTGGGAGTATAGCAGTTTGCCTGTTTCACCATCTACCCTTTGATCCATTCTTTATTGTTAAGTTCTACATTAAGGTCCAGATCTAGGACACTACAAGTTATTGATTATTAATATTTAGTCAGTGGATACATCTTGGAGAGTGATGAGGAGTAAGACAACAATTTGGTCTCTGTGACGTACATTTTATGCATGATTGACTAGGGTTATATTTTGTGTTATAATATTACAAGTTATTCCTGGTAGGTCAGAGATATTTGGTCAGTAGATGCGTCTTTGAGAGTGACAAGAAGTCAAACAACAATTGGGTCACCATGACATACATTTTACTTGTGATTGACTCAGGTTAAGTTTTGCGTTATTATCCAGATCTAAGATACTGCAAACACAATTTTTTATACAAATTCATGCAAAAGTCTTACAGAAATTGTCAAGTGATTAGTACATTATCTTTTGTCACAAAAGTTCATTTGAAATTTCATATATTTAAAAGGTACATCTGAACATACAGGGAAGTATGTTAAAAAAGATTTTCTTCAATTTAGGTACTCATGGAGGAGATTGAAAGATTAAGAAAGCAGACAGAAGATTACACAGATGAGCAGAAAAAAAAGAAGGTAACTGCACAAGGTTTAATTACATGATTGATTTAATGATTATAAAAGTGTATTTCTGTAATAAAGATCTCACAAAAAAGTTACAACAGGAGGTTGAAAGACAATTTAGAGGATTCTGAACTGGAATTCAAAAGTCCTGAAATAGTGTGTTCAATTTATTATGTTCATACTTTATTACCATGCTCAGACCACAATGTTACAGATGCTACTCTACTGAAAATGATTTATCACATACAGCATACACTGGAGAGATTTATGGGTCTCTTTACGGGTATGTGTGAAACAAAGATAATCAGTTTCTTAAATAAATTATTGTCCTCATGTTTCTTCACAAAAAGCTTTACGACCACAGCTCTTATTTCAGTTTAAAATCTTGCATGCTTGTTTATCATTGTATGGAGATTGTCATTTCATTTTGCAGATTTGATCTATTTTTATGGAGTTATTGCCTTTGTTACACTGAAAATGAGGCACAGTACAGTATTAGCTTGTATACAACTCCTCAAAGATTTTAATATGATCACTAAAACTTCATTTTATGATCACAACTCCTCATACATTTTAAATTGAATCACTATGTGCATGCTTGTTATTATGACACTTACTTGTTTACATGTAGGTTCAAATCACTGACACTTATATGCCCTCAACGGGATTCCCAAATTTCTTAGGTTATACATGTATGTTGTAACTTGATGAGATATAAAAGCAACACGGAGTTTTAACAGAGATGTCAGTTTTTAGTTCACCTTACCCGAAGGGTCATGTGAGTTTTTGCCATTACTTGGCATCCTTCATCGTTTGTCATTAGCTTTTTGCTTTTCAATCAGCTCCTCTGAAACTACTTGCCAATTGGAACCAAACTTTGCATGGAGGTTGAAGTTTCTCTTTCAGAACTGTAGCTGGCAGGCCTGCCCTCCATCTAAGATGGCCATTGACAAAAATTCGGACAAATTGAACTTTGGTCAATGGATGGTGTCCTTGTGAAATTTTGTGCGAGACAGTCCAACATCCAAAGATGGCAGTCATAGTAAAAATAGAAAATATTGAAATTTTTTTCTAAAACCATGTAGTCACATTAAATAGAAACCTGAAGCCACTAGGAAACCACGTGAACAATACAGACTCACCTGAGTGACCCTCTAGTTTCTGTCAACCTACATAATTACTAAAATCAGGTTAGAAATGAATGTCATGAATTATGAGTCTCTTAAAAGTGTATATTTAAATTAACAGTATATGAAATTTTTCTTTTTGTTAAAGGATAATGACAGAAATGAAAGTCCTGACAAAAGATCAAGGGGAATTACAAATTATTCAGAGGTAAAACTATGCTTAATATGCAATGTAAAGGTAAATCCAGCAAATAAAAAACAGGAATAAGAAAGATGTTCACAGAAGTCAGTCTTCTGTAAATATCAAGTTGCTGATTCAATTCAGATTAAGCAAAAACTGTGTACAATGTCATTTCAAAACAAAATTTTCCTGATGTTAAATACTGTAGAAGGAAGCAAAGCTACTACATATAGATTGGGAGTGTCAGAAATATGGACTGTATTATATTTTCAACAGGGTAGTAAGGTTGCCTTTTAGTAATGGTCATTACTTTATCCCATAGATGAATCTTGTGTATTGGTTTGACTATGTTCTTGATATCAGAAAAGCTTCACTTTAAATTTTCAGGATTCCAGACTTAAGTTCTTTAGTACCATATCCTTTTTGTTAACAAAAAAAATACTAAAATGTAATACCAAATATGTGAAACAAACTAAAACGGGAGACTGTAAAGCTTCAGAGGTAGAGTAAAATATGTGAAAAGCTTTATTTACAGATCAGTTTGTTTTATTTATTGTAGATGCTTAAATATCCAGTTAATGATTCTAAAAGTGAAAAAGTGAAGACAACACTGAGAAAAAGACAGGAGGTAAATATAAATGATACTTATGGTAATAATGTCACACTTATTTTGGTATTTCCTTTGCACTTTGATACTTCATTTATCTTTTTATTAGCTCACTTGGTCCGAAGGACCCTATGGGAAAATATAAATATCTTCTCCTCAGAAATCATGAAGCCAATTTAAACCAAACATAACAGGAATGATTCTTTGGTGGTTCCTTTTCAAAAGTATGTCCATTGACCCCGACCTCCATCCAAGATGGTCACCATCGTAGGATATAATTTAACATAGGACCCTTTGAGGAAAGATGTGTAACAATCTTCTCATCTAAAACCATTGGGCCAGTTTAAACCAGTCACAGCTGCTTGATATATGGTAATGACCTTTGTCTAAGTATGCCATGCTGTGTAAAGCGATATCAGATTTGCGGTATATCAACTTTCTGTTTGACAACTACATGTACTTTTGCTTTATGTATAGCAAGGGTTGTGAATTTTCATAACATTTTTCTCAGCAACTACAAGTCACAGCTGCTTGATATTTGATTGTCACCTTTGTCTAGGTATGCCATATTGTGTAAAGCGATGTCAGACTTGTCACATATCCATTTCTTGTTATTGCTGTTTAAACTGTATAGGAGGGAGCGGAGGTGTACAATTGTGAGCATTGGCATGCAGTTCCCTCATGTTTACAGTAGAGCACCAAAATTTTCAACATGTAATGACTTGATAAGAGGGACGACCAATTTATTGTAAGTTATTGTCATTTAATGGTATTTGTTTTTTTTTTATTATTATCACAGGAAATTAAGATAGAAACAGCTTCAAAGAAAGCAAAACAGATGGAAATATTAGAAGGAAAAGACAAGGTATTATGTCTTACTTTCTTATTTAGCAGAATGTTAAGAATGAACTATTCAGTACCAAAATATGTTTACATACCATTTGAGAATCAGAAGCAAAAGAGTTCTGGGTACTCATTACGAAGTAAAGGAGAACATATTGGAATATCCCCTGGCATCCTGACTGTGTACATCAGCTGTAAGGTCTGATTTATTGCACAGTTTTACAAACCTGTGTATCAGTTTTTCATTGTTATGCAAGGTGCTTTAAGTACTAGATGGTTCTAAAATAACAATAGAGCAGGTACTTTAAGTAACACTGACCTGCTTATGTAATTCTAACCTGCTTTAAGTTGATATCTGACTCTTTATTTAAAAACCTTAGGTAAAATAAACTGAATGCAAAATAATATATTCAACCCCTGAGTCAGTCAAGTGTAACTAATTAGGTACTTCATTAGAGCTCTCCTGAGACAATTTTATTAGGTGATAATAAATATTTGTATTTCATTCTGGACTGATCCATTGATGGGAAGATAGGCATTAATTCAAAATTTAATATTGATGTATTTTCAAGAATTTTAATGGTTTGTAAGTTGGTTATCAGGTAGGTATTTAACAGCCTTGAAATTGAAGCATCTGTTTTCAAACCCTTCACCCATATGGGCTCAGGTTTCAAAACTACTTACCTTTAATCTTTATCTTGAAGGTAAAACTTCATACGTAGGTGCACAGTGATAATGTGTATTTGCCAAAATTTAGACAATCTTGACCTTGGGGTAATGCTTTATTGATTGTTAATAAATATGTTTAGATATATGTTTATGTTGCTCTCATTTAGTTCTAAGATTGTTTGTAATTTAGTCATAAAACATCATATGTAGACACATGCTGATGATGAACACAACATTCACCTAAATTTAACTGGCCTTGACTTTATAATCACACACTCTTGAAAAAATATATTTGGGTACAGTTTTATGTCTGTTTCAATTTGTTTGAAGACTATATGTGATGTAATCATGAAACCATGTATGGAGATATTTGATGATGATGTTGATGCATAAAACATCCAAGTAAATTTTAATGAGCTTTATTTAAAGGTCACTCATTCATAAGATATTTGTTTGATGACTTATCATACATGAGTAATGTGGAGGTACATTGTTGTAATGCACATAATATCATCAGACTTGACATGTCATTGACCTCCAGATTATGTACGGTTTCAAGAAATGTGTTTAGATAAAGTTTTATCTCGGAGATTCATTTATCCAAAGACATACTAGCTGGTTTAGCCAAGAAACGTTTTATATATTTATAGACAAACATTGGGCATGACATGCAGCTAATTTTAGATAACCTTGACATATTTAAAAAACCTTGACGGGTGAACGTTGTAGTCAGTGATTACATGTTTTCATGTGTAAAAATGTTAATTGATTTTATTTACTGTAGGTAATTATTTCAGTTTTTATGGTCCATAGTTTGTCAGTATAGCTTCTCATGTAACATCCAGTAATAATCAGTATAATTTACAGGACACTGAAGATGAAAATTTACCATTTTCCTTTGGAGAGAAAAAAATGACATCTGACAATAAGGTATGAATTCTTTACATACAAGAAGAAAACTATCTAAAAAAAGTTATAGATATTTTTCTTGTAAACAGTTTTTATTTTTAACACCTCATTCATCAAGATAAATTTTAAGTCAAAAGACTGGAATTGTAATTTCTCGTTACGAGAAGTTACCTTCTGCTGAAATGAAACTAAAAATGTTTCTCTTGAAGATAGGTTCTGCATATTGAATATACAGTGAACCACATTCAAATTTGAAAAGCTACATACATGGAATTATTGATTTTTACAGGTTGTATTCCAAAAAGATTCAGATGTAATGGCATTTTGGCGAAAAGATAAATGCTGGTATAAGGCAAAGGTGCTAGAGAAAAAGTCATCAGGTAATATTCAGTGTTATTATACCCTGCATAGTATTTTCACTGTATAAAACATATGTAATAATTTTAATGTTTTTTGAAAATTCCAATCAAAACTTGACAACAGTATTGTCTCCTGTGGGACGTCAATAATTGTCCCCCTCTCACATGGAAGTTGTCTCTCAATTTCAGTCAAAATTAGACAACAGTATTGTCTCATGTGGGACATCAATAATTGTCCCCCTCTCAAATGGAAGTTGTCTGTCAATCCAATTGTAGTTTCGGTATAATAAAACAGTTATTGCCATCATTTTAGGAAGGCAATATTTGTATGTTGTTACATGACCATAATGTTGCTGCTATATTCTGTGCAAGGTCTTCAGTGTGACATCTGAATTGTTACGTCAATAATGGGATTATATAGAGCATTAGTGGAACTATATAGTGTTTATTTATTTGCTATTATGCCGTTCATCATAAATCAATCAACTGATTCCAAGCAAAGTTTCAGGATCAATTCTTTTTTTTTGGTTTAGCTGTTCTTAATTGAAAACTTAATATGCAGTGAAAAAAGTTCTCAATTTTGAATGTTCTTAAGTCATGTATAATATCAGTTCATAGTGATCATAAAACTCTTGACAAAAATTAATTCCAGTGAAAGACTAACTTTATAGAAGCATACAATAAATCATCTCTAAAAGATTTTACGTGATAATGCCGATGTTGTTTGCCATAATAGAAGTGTTATGTAAAGGAGGTACAAAAGTCTGTTTGTGCATCTATAAACAATTGATGTTCACTTCCCATTTATTTACTTATACTTCATTTTCAAAAATACTTTTACAGCATAAAAACAAGACTAATACCCAACTAAATATATTTCTGGTTTTAAATTACCTTATGCCATTTTTGAAAAAATGTTTGAAATTTTCTCCGTTATATTTCTACGGCAAATATTTCCATCTCGATTTAAATGGCACAGTGGAATGGCCTGGTCATGGATATGTAGAGGTTTCAAGGGATGAAATCATTCATCAAGGAGTCCACATACCTTCATTGTTAAATTAAAGGCAATTCAAGGACTATAAACTGAGTACATTATTGGTATTCCAACCCGACATCCCTTTCATTGGATTTGCATAGTAGATCGTTAATTCACGTTTATTCATTATATAAGCTAAAAACTTACACCTTCACACTGTGCAGTGAATAAACTAAACCAATAAAAACAAAAACAAGTTCAGGAAAAAAATTAGAAATAACTGCTTAGAATCTACATTTGTACATCCAAATTCTGAGAAATGAGAACAGATTTGCAATTATTTATAGCATCGCAGACAGACTATAGTATGTGGTAGAAGATGTATCATATTTTACGTGTAAGAGTGGTTTATCAGATAGAACAGTAAAAACTTTATTACAAATAAGTACATGATACAGTCCTTAAAGAATGATTTCTTTTTATTTTAGGTTATGCTATACAGTATTGTATGGATGGAATCAAAGAGATAATTCCAGAGAAGTTAGTGAAAAAAGTGTAAACTCTGACTGTACTCTCTCCAATTTTACATTCTGTGGACAGAATTATTTCAATCTGCTTACAATTTATAACTACTAAAAGCTGTGGATTATCAAAGTTGTGGTAAAAGTGATGTGCTGATTGTATATTTAATATTTTATTTATTTACATCAAAATTACACATGTTTGACCATTTTATGGGGTATAAACTGCTGTAAAAGTATTAATTTTCGAGGCATCTAATTTTCGCAATTTCAGTTATGAGAACAAATTCGCGGGTATCTATTTTCGCGGTTTTGATTTAATACAAAGTGATTTTTTAACAATATCTGAACAAGAATCGGTTTTATTGCTTGCCAATACACTTTTTTCAACGTCAAAGAAGCTGATTTGAAATGTCGTGATTGAACTTTGACATGTATACACGGATTATTGATTAAACCGTTATAACACATTTACCTTAAGTTTGTGGTCAGTGACACGTGAAAAGATTTTCTCACCTAATTGACAATGTTTTGATTGTAAATTTTCTCACCTGTTTGATTAGTATGTTTGCTTCATAAATTTGATTCATAACAATTACTTTGTTCTAATTAACACACAAATTCTTAAGGATGCTGTAGATCGATCATAATGGTATCAAGTTACATGGAGTTAAAAATGATAAAACGCCGTATACTTTTATTGTACTTTTTATCATGACTGTTCTTCGGATAAAGGTATACGAGTTCTAAAAATACGTCCATACTTGATACATTTAATGACTGAAACCATCAACAAATAAAATTACATTTATTACATATATTACACAAGCAAAGATCGTTCTCCGGTGAAGATTGTTTTGAATACGTATGTTATTTAGACTGGTTCAGCAGTTTGATTATTGATACAGATTTTCGAGGGTATTATTTTTCGCGCTTTTAAAGGCACCGCGAAGATAGCGAAAATTAGTACACCTCGAAAATTAATACTTTTACAGTATTTTTCACTGCTAAGTTTTCTAACAAATATCGTAATAAGTATTCTGTGATTGTTTTTCTGTTTGTACCTTGTTGAATTTAAAATGATGACAGTATTTGTTATTAAATTACTTTGCCCGTTTTTTATTGTAATTTGTTGATACTGTCTCTCATCTGTGGATCTTCAAAAACAGATGTAGAGGTATTGACATCTAGCAAAGAATACTGCTCAAACCGGTGATAGGGGCCGTCTTGAACTTGCTTTCGCTCATTGTTGAAGTTCTCACTGTGACTTTGAGATGAAGGACAACAATAAAAGCGCTGTTCCTTTGTTTTTTTGAGGCATAGTCCAAGTTCCGTTAAGGATTTTGTGTAATAGACAATTACCCCATATCCCTTCTTTCGAATTCATAATTTTGTGTAGGTTCTGATAAGATCATTATTTGAATTGATTATTATATAGTTCTCTTTTTATTTCTTGTCTAGGAATCCAAGCAATTTTTTTTTTTCAGAAATATGACTTAACAAATGTGGATCAACAATTTTTCAACCATTTCTGAGTTTCTTAGTAATCTATTAATAGAATTTAAAGAAGATGATTATCACAGTCATATCCTTGTAATATTAGGGGAAAATGAATGACGGATAACAATTTTCTGGAAAAAGTAAAATTCGGGTTAATGAATAAAATGCGGCACAAATGTGTAAAATATACGCATACAATATGCCTTAGTTTTATGCCTACTGACCAATCTTTGCAGGGCTTTACGAAATTGTTTATTGTAAAATGTAGATGTTCATTCCTTTTAAACAGTATTTTCCAGAAATGAACTTTTTGTCGTCTGTGGATAGGCCATATATGCATATTAAGCCTAAAAATCTTTTGTGTAATCAAGTTCCCCCCGAGGGTTTCCGGGGTATAGAAATAGAACCCAGGTTCTCCACCTTGCGGGGTACAACCCTTCCTAAACGGAATGTCCGCCGGTTGTGCGGGATCATAAATACAC
>JAOXYI010030316.1:0-13268 GCA_028566495.1 Lithophaga antillarum
GCTGTCAGGTAATACGAATTAGCTGGCAGATAAACCTAGTTTACCTGAGATAAATTGATTTTACCAGGATTTAACTAACATTACCCGGAGGTAATGTGAGTTGCTGTCGGGTAATACGAATTAGCTGGCAGATAAACCTACTTTACCTGAGATAAACTGATTTTACCAGAATTTAACTAGCATTTGCTGGAGGTAATATGAATTAGCTGTCAGATAAACCCATTTTACCAGTGATAAATTGATTTTACTGGGGTTTTGGTTACTTTCGCGTGCCATAAAGATGCTTGGGTTTAAATTTCCTATTCCTCTTCAGTTCACTTATATTAATATTTGTATTTATCCTGGAAATGCCTAATGAACTGGCAACAAAGGCTGTCAAATAAACCAAAGCTTTATTGAGATAATGACTGAATAAAACATCGTGCGATTTCCAAGTATGTTATTGTGATATTCTACATGTACACTATGACATTGTTGGATACGTACTGTGATGTCATGTATTTTGTAACAACATCACGTTGCCATTTTGATGCCTTTTAAACTTTGATTGTATGCTTCAGAGTAATTATTTACATATATTCAAAGCGTTGCAAGATAAAAACAATACATGATTATTTGCTAACAAGTACAGGCTCGCTTGTCCTTCAGCACCATTATGAACTGAACGAATACAGGCTGCTAAATAAACCAAAGCTTACTGGATTAGTGATCATTCTCTATTTATCCTACAATTCGGTGTAGTATTGACTGAATAATGCCTGTCAAAAAAACGTTTGCTTTAGTCGTACATTGTATAGTAGCATAATAAAGCCTCGCTCAAATTTCCTCCATTCTTATGAACCTCGTTTACAATGCCGACGTCTGTACATTTGATAAAATTCCACAGTTTTAATTTATATTACTGAATTCGACTCGTTGTACTAGGTATTAAGCAAATAAAAACTATTGTAACGACATAAATTGTCATCGGTCTGTGTACTTCCTGTTAACATAATAAAACCACGAGCAATTTCCCGCGTTTTACCCCAACCTTTAGAAGGACACTTTTTTACATTTAATTGGAGATTCCCATAAATTATTCAGTTTTAATTTAAAAAAGGGATAAATAAATGCAATATATGATTACTGGCACAAAATAATGACTTTATTGGTTTCGCAGCGAAAACATGCAGCCTCGCTTTCTGACGTTTTCTAATGCCCACCCAATAAAATCAACCATGTATTGTATATTTATCCCGCATTTGCTTTGGTATTAACGGATAACACCTGTCGAATAAACATTAGCTTAATTATGCTAGTAGCAAAATAAAGCCTCGTTTATGACGTCACAATGTATTTCCATGACAACTGTCTCTTGACGTCATGTAAGCGAATGGCCTGCACTTGCAACGTTGTAATTTCGCTAAACTTGTAACTTTTCTAACGTTTTACATTATTTCAATTAATTTTAATTACTCAAGGATAAACACAACATACGGGCATTGTGGATATAAATTTTGTTCTCCTCTTTTCACGAAAAAGGTGAAAAATCCTAGGTTCACCTCTCATTTATACCTGTTTCTAAGCCGTGTAAAAATAAACTTTATCTTCAGGGACTCTGTATATATAGTGTATATTTATACAAACTATGTAACTAGTTTATATTAAAGTTTGTACATTATTTCCTATGATTATTTATTATGATATTTCTCAATGAAAGTGCCTCAGTTCTTTTGCACGAGTTAGATTTTTCCGTTTTAATTTCAAGTTTTTTTTCTGACATTTTCCTTAGGAAGTAATTATGTAGGCTAGATATTTCTGTATTTCCTTACACTGTGAAATAAGCACTTGTTTACCTGTTTTTGTACAGATTGATTTTAAAAGAAAGTAGGATCAGTGGAAATACGTTAATTGCTTGTTAGCTGTTTGGACACACAATTTATCTTGCAGTTGTTGGATCTACTAGCAGTATAAACAGTGTCAAATAAACTTAAGCTTTATTATAGTGGTAGCATAATAAAGTCTCCTGGTAACGAAATTTTACTTTGAATGGTTTTTAGTATTGCAAACTGGTATTAATATATCGTACATTTCAGCACAGGTGCTCGCAGCTGTTGTTGACAGAGGCTACAAAGGGATAATTTCATTACTTTATAATTAAAAAAAGATACTTAAATTAATTTGTAATACATCTGTTTTGCTGCAGGATAAACACAATATTACTGCAGTGTTTTAAAATATAAAGTTTATGTGTATTCGGCCCGAAACTATGGAAAGCTCGGTAAATCTCGCCTTCCTCCAGTTTCTAAGCCTCATACACATAAACTTTATATTTTAAGACACTGCAGTAATATTGTATATATACTATACAAGCTTAAAATGGGATAACGTCAAAAAATCAGACTCCCTTCTTGATTACTGTTTGTATGCGTAGTTCATAAACTTTATATTAAGGGTGTTAAGAAAGTTCGTTCCACTGGAAAATTTTGATGGTAACATGTCTTGTGCAATAGTATTTTTATGATTATTTTTGGCATGAAATTTAACCTTAATATTATATTTTACAATTTGGGTACTTTTCACGATGATATATCATTGCGTTGCTATGGTAACTTCTCAGACGAAAATACATGTAATATGTCAGAACCAGAATTTCCTATGGAGAAAAGGATATAAAGAGTAAATGAAGAGAAAATTTCATTGCACCGTATTCAAAACAATTTTCTGTTCTCTTATTTGACACGTGAGCAATAACGTTTAAAAATGTATCAAGAAAACATTTTCAAGTCGAGACTTTTGTGTGCATTGGAAATCTATTTTTCAGCTTCCATGGCCCAAATGAAAAAAATTTTGCCGATTTTAATTCATGCCGTAAATTTTTTTGAGCCAGTTATGCATTTGATTTAGCGTAAAAGGTATACTCGGTCATATGAGTTGTTAAAACTATAATGGATTTGCTAAGTAATTCAGTTTAAATATAAGTTGAAATGGGGAACGAACTTTCTTAACACCCTTTATTAGCAATATTGTAATGGTATTATTCTATCACACGTTAAAAAAACGAAAATTTCAAATGAAATTTATAGGTGAACGTCTTGAAAACAAGGGCAACAATCCAACGTGAACTTTCAACTTATATATCCACGTGAACTCGAGATAATTCAAATGAAATTTATAGGTGCGCGTCTTGAAAACAAGGGCAATAATCCAACGTGAACTTTCAACTTATATATCCACGTGAACTGGAGATAAAGGAACATATATGTTTATATTTTTATAAATTATTCCTAAAAATCGATGAAGAGTAAAACTTGCTTTCTCGAGACACTAAAAACTTACAATGGAAGTACAATGAAAAATATTTTTAATATTTCATTTAAAAATTTGTTTAATTAATTGAGGAATTCGTCCCACCCCACCCCCTTTTTTGACAGGTCCGAGAAAATAATCAGATTCTGAAGCTGTCAGCAAAGGCTGGCGAGT
This sequence comes from Lithophaga antillarum, assembly GCA_028566495.1. Taxonomy (NCBI): domain Eukaryota; kingdom Metazoa; phylum Mollusca; class Bivalvia; order Mytilida; family Mytilidae; genus Lithophaga; species Lithophaga antillarum. Next base: position 3,463 of record JAOXYI010030316.1, read on the forward strand.
GTTCATAAGTTTTAAAGCTTGTGGCTGTAAAACGAGTTGGCGAGCATTCAAAACAGGCTTTCAAGTTGAACACTCGCTAGGTACTCTTGTTAGCTTTTTGAACACTTGACTGTCGAGCGTTACTAGTTATTTGAAAGCCTGGCGTTTAACTTTCTCCAGGCCGGTACTTGTACATACCGAACACTCTCCACAGAATTACACGTAGGTATGGATGTCAGAGATATCGCGGTGTTTTAAGTACCTCTCTGTCTAGGTAGACAGTGACACATCACGAGAATAGAAATTAGTGATATTCTAAATTTTTTTAAATAGATTGCTTATTTATTTAGAAATAAATATTCCAGATGGGGAATTTTACTTTAAAAGTTAAGTATTTTATTACAAATAATGTGTTAGAAAAATTGCATGTAAGGGAGATTACTCCTGCAAACTCATATTATTTACATGAAATGCACGTGAAATTGAGTGGTCGATAGCAAGAACTAGTAAGACAATTTAAAAGTAAGACTGTGAAATTTCTGAGGACTGGTCAAATGAAAATTGAATTAATTAGTCTGTGTTTTTTTCATGATGTGCAAGTTCGTTTTCCCTGATTTTTACATGGAGTGTTGCCTAAACTGTTTAAACTAAAATTGTTTTACGAAAGAAATGTTTTAGATAATTTATGTTATCTAATATCAAGTTAAGATCAATCAAATCCTTTTTAGTCGATATATTGAGTTCTCTGTCTTTTACTTTTCGTTGATTGTTTAGGTTTTGTTTGAAATTTGACCTTTTACCCTGTGGTTTGATCAAAATGACCATTTTATCTTCTGTTTTGTAAATATATAATACCCCTTTTCAAACGTTTTTAAGCATTGTATCAATTGGGTAAGAAACGAACTACACAACAATACGGAACCAGATAAATGAGAAAAGTCATTGAATTATGAAGTCATCAGATAAAGCAGTTACTGAGTTTTGATGTTGGTTGATACAAGCATTTTATTAATTCGAAAATGCGTTATTTACCCTGATCAAGGCATCAATAAATGTTGCTGTTTTGGGTTGATAAATTTTGCATAAATCGCGTCAAAAGTCAACAATGTCATAATATTCACATATTATTACGGTAGTTGTTAAATTACCGGTTCTGATGACTTCCGGTCTATGTTATTTCCATGGGATAGTACTAGCCCTCTCGAGTGGTAAACCTCCCACCTCCGCTCAAATCTTGAAAACGTCTTTTTCCATCTATGATTAGCCACTATGGATTTCCCAACAGTTCTACTTTTGATCAGATATGTGATAAATGATGTAATCTCTTGTTTTATTTGGGAGGACACGTTTGTATGGGTAACTGTCCGCAACATGCTGAAGGGAGGATTTGTATAATTAAGTTTATCCTTATTGTTGCAGTCTGTATAAATGATAGCTCCATTCTATTTTATGTGGTATATTTCCTGTTATGTGACAAAGAGTGACCGGGAATGAGAAAATAAAAAAACAATTTCATATTCATATTTTTTTTGTGTGTGTGTGTGTGTGTGTGTTTTATTTTGGTTTTGAATTATTGATTGTCATCTGTAGACTAATAAGGTCTTTGATTTCAGATTTGAGGATTGCTGCCAAAAAAAAGGTTGAAAAAAATGAATTGGCGTTTGAAGTTAACTCCTCCCACAGTGTTTGTTTTTGGTGTCATATTTTGGTTTAGAATTGTTGTATGCGCAATAACATCTTGAATTTTTTATCTGAGGTCAGGGTCCTTTAAGGGTCCAAAAAGGAAATATATGAAAACTTTTGTGAAGTGAACTTCTCCTCCATTTTTTGTTTTTTGCGTTTTATTTGGATTTAGAATATTGTTGCTGATAATTTGCAGATATGCAATAAGGTTTTGGAATTCCAATTTGAGGGTTGGATCCTTTTTAAGGGCCCAATTGACCAATGATAATATGAACTCGCTTGTATTTCATTGTGACTTCAGAAGTTTAAAACTTTGAGTGTTCACTAATGTCAAAATCATAAGGTCAAGGTCACATACAACAATACTTAATGGTTAATTTTCAGCTGTTTTCAAATGTATCATCTCTATAAAAGGGCTTTTTAACATTTAGAAATTCCATTCTGAAACATTCCAGGTATTTGATATTGTGGTGACGGTGGAGTGAGAATAATTAGCTGCATGGTGCGGAGATAGATGTCGTTTCCGACAGCCTTCGTGTTGAATTTATACATGCAGTTAACACTGAAAATTAAATTAGGTCTGTAACTTTTGAGTTTAAATAAAAATCGACAGAAAATGTTGACTTTAAAGAAAATCTACCTGAGCAGAAAGGATTATGCGAGAATGAAAAGAATCTTTGCCACTACTTCTGATTTTACAAAATTTAGATTTTTATGAAAGTCTTGGTTAAAATGTTTCACCAGATTTCAGAAAACAACATCACATTAGTATCTGTTTAGCAATGAATTCCACTCATGTCAAGACTATGCAGTTTATTTATAAGCATCTATTCATGCGCATGAAAGAGTAAATTAATTTTTCATTTCAAAGATACGTCCTGAAAGAAACCAATTAAATATAAATATTACATCACAAATGCACTAACAGACAGAAAAAATCGCATCTATCTCAAAAGATCTTCAACATCATGCGTATGAATAGATACTTGGAAATAAAATGCATAGTTTAAGCGCATTGCATGGTTGGTAGCAGAACATAACTTAAAACTTTCCGTTTCCACTTAACGTGTTGTTTGAAAAAGCAGACAAAGAAAGAAACTGATCGTCACAATTAAGTGGAGCAGCGTGTAAACATTTCGAATTTCAAAATGAGTCATGTTATTAGAAGAGCAAAAAATTGCAGTGTTGATTCAACTTTTACTGACATGCTAGTTTTCTTCAGAAAGTTCAGAAATCGCATCCAGTTTGAGATCTTCAGCAGTTATTTTGATTGATGAACATACCATATGCATGATGTTATCTGTTGTACACCTGTATACAGAACATATACATTTTTATACTAAGACACAAGTTTCTTTCTTTTTTTTTTCATTTTTCGAAATCAAAAATTTCAATTTCGTTTCATTTAATTGAGGGAACGTATGCCAAGATACTACGACGTACATAAATGATGGTAAGTAAATACAAATAACCTGTCTTAAATACCGATATGCAGTTAAAGTCTTTGTTCAAAGCAAGTAATTAAAATCGAAATACCTGGATAATTCCTAGTTTGTATATACTTTACAGACTATTTTTTATAATAAAAACCTAATAGAGGTTATTATAAAAAAAAATAATATCCTATAAAACATTATTCTAAAGACAATGGAAAGCAATGCTCTATTTATATAAAAGAATAGACGTGTTCAATAATACTCTTTATACGTGTGAGTAGATTTAAAGTTCTAATGTTGAATTAATACAACATACCTAATAGTCAGACCTTGATTCGACTCTTCTAATATTTAAAGAGCTGTCAATGTCAAGAAAATTACCTAGCTTTTAAAGAATGGTTTGCAGAAATTCATTGCTAAACAAATACTAAAGTAATGTTGCTTTCTGAAATCTGGAGAAACATTTCTACTAAGACTTTCATAAAAATCGAACTTTTGTAAAATCAAGAGGAAACAGATTTTTTTCATTCTCACATAAACCTTTCTGCTCAGGTGGATTTTCTTTACTTCTACATTCTACATTTTCTATGGATTTTTATTTAAACACAAATGTTATATGCCTAATTAAATTTTCAGTATTGACTACATGTATAAACCAGACACGGAGCCTGTCGAAACGACAGTTACAATGTATCCCCGCATCTGACAGCTAATTAACCCCACTCTACCTTTACCACAACATCAATTACCTGACATGTTTTGGAATTGAATTATTAAATGTTAAAAAGCCCTTTTATAGAAAGAAAATAATTTGAAAAGAGCTGAAATTAAGCAGTAGGTATTTTTATATATCACCTTGACCTTGGGATTTTTATCAAGATCTAACTTAAGAGCATTAGTGAATATTCAACGTTTTAAACATTTGAAGTCAAAATGAAATACAAAAGAGTTAACATTATCAAACCAAAATATATATGTTGTATAAAACATTTTCTGGGCTCCTAACTGGATTTTAACCTAAAATGATAATATCAAGATTTTATTGCACACTTTCAAATGCAACCATTCATAATCAAACTAAAATGTAAAAAAAGAACAGAAAAGAAAATGGGTGAATATTTCGCTTCACGAGTTAATTTCTATATTTTCTTAAAAAGGTCTCTACCCTCAAACTGAAATTCCAAAACCTCATTGTATATCTGCAGATCATCAGCAACAATCCTAAATCCAAATAAAACGCAAAAAACAAAAAATTAAAGGAGGACTTCACTTCACAAACTATTTTTGATGAATTGTCCCTTAACGGAACCTGACTCGCAGATCCAAATTTCAAGATGTTGGAGCATCTACAGATGATAAACAACAATTTTGAACCACAAACAAAAACTGTTGGAGGAATTAACGTCATGCGCCAATTCATGAATTTTCACCTTATTTGCTCCTTTATGGGCACCGATCCTCAAATCTGAAATCAAAGACATTATTGAGCATCTACGGATGATAACCAATAATTCTTATCTAAAATAAAACACACACACACACACATACACACAAAGAAAAAAAAGAAAGGTAGGAGGAGTTGACGTCACTTGATAATTTACTTCTTTCGAACTTTTTGGGTCTGTAAATATATCCCAAAACCTAGAATCGAAATTCCAAAACCTTACTGCATCAACAGATGGTGAGCAACAATATGAAATAATAAAAATAAAGGTAAAAAAATGTGGAAGGAGTTCGCGTCACAAGAAAGTGTGACGGACAGACTGATGGCAGACGGGAATGACAATATCCCCGAACTTTCATTCGAAAATGGTAATCGTTGAAAATGCCTTTTGTAATATATGAGTTGATATGTGGGTAGGGTAAGAATTAATCTTTCACACAGCTCAAAAAAAATTTTGTTAATGGTAGAATAGGTGTTTTAATATTTACAAAGGAAATGTTATATGTCTCTCTATAACACTTGCCAATACGACGGTTGCCACATGTGAAGCAGGGCATGCTTATCTTTCCGGAGCACCCGATGTCACTTCCGGATTTTATGACGGATAATGTTATTCCAAATTTAGTTTTCAGTGTTTTATCTGTTTTTACTTCCCCGTTTGTGTTTGTGTTTGATCCTTAGTTTGGCTGGTCCTCTGGATGTATGATTTTATGAACTTTCACTTCGATAGTCTTCTTATTCTAAAACATAACTGTGGTCAAATGATCTTGACATTTGGTCATAACTACAGCACATATGGCTTGCATATCACTAAACTTTTAGGTTCAAACACGACTTTAGATGAATGTAAAACAATCAAGATACACTCGTACATAATCCACCTTATGCTACAAAGTTCACCTTTGCTTGGAGAATGTTGATGGTTTCTCCGGGCTACTTTGGTTCCAATCATCAAAAAACCATTAGAGCTTCGGCTAAACAAATGAATTGCGCTTATTTTTCGAGATTAATGGATTTCGTCATCGTAGATCCTACATGTGTCCATTTGTATTTATTGCCGAATGTGTCCTGAACATACATAAGGCCTTTGCTACCGGACATGTTTTGGGGGGTTGCATGACGGGTGATCCATGCATGGCAGGAGACCTTTACCCTGTCGACGCACCTGATCGCACTCCATTCTGGAGTTCATGCAATCCCAGCTATTTGTATACTTAGATTTATCATTTTCTTTGGAGTCGTGAGTCGGAATAATTTTGGTATATTACTTTGTATATTTTAAATGGGCTTACGATCTATACGGATAATTATTATTTAAAACGAAAGTTTAATTTCTTGAAGTTCTAACTTAGATTGTCGTATTAATCAAAAGTGGTCGGAATGACGTCAAAATCAGCCAAATGGCGACATTGCTGAAAAAAGAGCAAATACAACGATGTTTAAACGTTTTATTTAACATTTTTTCCCTTATTTATATCAATTTCAGAAATCAGTACTTACAGTATATGCTTCAAATTTAAGAATTGTTACATTTCACCATAGTGAGTTGACTTTTAGTTTGGTTTAGAAGATCCTGAAAATTTATCATAAAAAGTTCAAATTAACGCCTTATTTCCTTTTGTAAAATTGCAGTGAAACAATTGTTTCTATATTTTATTGTTATTTTCTTTCAGATTCAATTAAATTGCATTTTTTCTCTATTGAATATAATTATTTGTTTATAGATTTAAAGTTGTCTTTATCAATACATAAAATTGTCGCCAAAAACCCAGTTTATCCCCCAAATTTTAGCTGATGAACACAACGATTGATACGTTCAATGTTACCGAAATATCGTGTATGGGTTATGGTGCATGTGTGTATGGTGGTTTAGTGGTAAATGGAATCTACTGCACTTCACTTGCGTACATGCAAATGGGTAATGGTGTAATCGTGTAGTAGGAATCATTCACTATATATTTAATGTATAAATAACATTTTATAATGTTCAACAGTAATAAATATGCCACGTTCTGTTAATCTGAAGCGGTTTAATTAAAGATTTTTTCCAGGCATCCAAAACAATAATGTTAGACCTAATATATCAATACTTAAATCAAAAGAGCAAAATTTGTAATTCAAATGATATTTGAAAGTTTTTTGGTTTTATTGGTAAAACAAATCGGTCAAATTATCTGCTGATATTACGAAAAAATTTTTTAAAAATCAGAATGTTACACTCAAATGTGGTTAGTACGATCTTGAAATTTAGGATCAGTGTTATCAGGATTTTTTAATGTGTTTGTGCAAAGTTTGAGGCTGAATGATGCATAAAATAAATCAAAATACACCATCTACGGACGACGAATTCGGTTATTTAAAATACTAATTTTGAACATTTTGTCATTGTATTAGAATAGGGATAATGTTTTGCAATTGTTTTGAAGATTTGCCTACGTCATTCAGAAGTTTGATAGAGGCCGATATCTCTTTCACTAGCCCCGCTATCACATTAATAGAAAACTCAACTTGCGACAGTTAAATCACTGATTTCAGTAAATATTCAAAAACAAAACCGTTATCTCATAAATAATACTTCATGTCAGTGTTCACGAAATCTCGTGAAGACTAACATTATGTTTCTTTTACTTCCTTAAATTATATCCGATATTGTCTACGCTTGTGTTTGTAGATTTTAATTCAAAATTCTTCTTGTCAATAAAAAGGCAACTATTGATTCCATGTTAATATTTGTGGGTTATTATTTGTCCCATGTAAAATTTTCAAATATTCTTTAAGTGAAGTGAAAATACTTTCTTAGCAGTTAGAAAATATGAGAGAGTCATCTACGATCCGACAATATCTTTAACCTCACACAAGGGTCGACATCCACTTTTCTAGTATCCGTTTGAATGGATTTCGGAAAAGGTTTACTGACCTTCTTAGTCTTGCTCACACGTTGCACAGCTCTTGACCAGTACAATAGAACCACATGCATATTTGTTTCTTTTGATTTAAACCTTGTCCGGAGCCATTCATATCGTTCTGTGATGTGTTTTATTATAATCTTCTTCAAATTTCTGTAAGTCGTCGACGTAACCGTGCGCTTGTTTATAGGTAAAATATCTATAGATTATAGATTATACTATATTATAGATTATTACTCTATGGATCTTTGTTAATTTCCTTGCAAGGGACAAATATAATTTTCGGTAATGGACGAGATAAATTTTTCTTTGAGTTGAGGTTTGGTAATACTTTTTCCGCTGCTGTTCCTTTCAGCTCAAGATATATCAAAAGACGTCTTGCATAAAGTGACAGTATGTCTTCGGCGACTTATTTTTCTGGTGCTAATGGGCATTTATTGTGGCGGTCGTGCAACCTTTTTTTTAGGATAATCTATATCTACATCTAAGATATATCAATCAGTGGAATCGTTTGATACGTGGCCGATATCAAGATTCTCTATTTCTTCGCTTTCCAACCATCTGAAATCTTTGAGAGGAAGTGATTGAGACATTGCCCATCCGTATAAGTAATTGGCGTCGAGATACATCACGTGACTATCTGGTTGATTTATTTCGCAATCTGATAGAAACTTGTTGTTGGTTGTGATATCATGGATATTCCTCCTCTTAATCCCTTTCCGATGAACAGATGCATTTAAATATCGGTTAGTAATTCTAATCGTACGACCGACAGTGAATTTTGAAATGCTTCTTCAGTGAAATAAACCTTTTCAAGGTTAGTCTTGTATTTGCCCCCAGGCGAAACGTCATAATCCAAGTTTACTCTGACGTCAAAGTTGCCCAGGACGTTCGTTATGGCAATTTTGACGTCACAGTAAACGCAAATACAAGACTAACCTTGAAAAGGTTTATTGACATAACAATCATTCATATTATCAGCATATTCAAACATGTGGATATATAGAACCATTAAAATCAGTTCTAATTTTAATGGCATGATAAAAATCGTTTAGCTACATTGTGACATACAAACATGGATCTTCAAGGCAGATACTTTGTCTTTCTACAGAACAGTATTTTCCCTTTATATAATATCTAAAACCTTAAAGCTAGTCAGCAACATTTCCATCAAAATTACGCCCGAATTTGATCGATTCCTCATTTTTTATGCGAAAGATGATTTTGTCAGTAACTGTAATATTATAATTACCAGATGTACTTATATGACGTCACTGTTACGTCACTGGACGTCACTGAGCCAAAACATTGATATATTTTAGAAAGAGAAAAGATTGCCCTTTATTTTGATTTCAAAACTGCTAGGTACGAATAAAGGATTAGTTGCGTATTGACATCCAAATTAAACAATTTGTATGGGATTTTCCATTGTTCCACACCTGTACGGACAGCATGAAATTCTAGTATATTTGTGAAATTTTGAACAAATTCTTTAAACTTTATGTTGTCCGCAACCGAATACCAAAATATATTTTAACAGGAGGTTCACATCAAAAGTTTATATAATTTCTCGAATTTTTAATTGGTTCTCGGGTGCGGACATAGGTAAAGGTGTATTTGACGGCCATTGTCCTGTATTTCAAAACGACGCGTCTTGGAAACCCACAAGTGTCGTCATAACACGTGCAAAGTACAAAAAAAACCCGCACTTTCTTAAAATATCCTTCTGATAATTTAAAACAGAACATTAATTGATTAAGACGGCCGAGAAAAGATCCTTAACCTGCCTATCCCTTTCTTAATTTACGTGCCCACTGTAAATAATTGTGCAATGAATTTACACCATGAGTGAGTTTACGATAGTTTCAGTAAAATTCTGGTTTAACACGGGGCTGTTTGTGTGCTTCTGTGGCAGTATTGATACGTATCTGTATCTGTATCGATACATCGTAGAATCCCCAATGGGCTTTTATATTTCGGAAATTGGGAGAACGCCCTTAGTCACCGCAGGTGGTGATTGCCGTTTTGAAATCTTCTAATGTTGGTGCATGTAAAGGTTTGTCCTCCTGTTGGTTCCAGTCTACAGCAGTTCGTACAAAGAATGAGTTTCTGTATTGTTCCGTTTTTGAATCGGGTATTTTTATGGTTCTTGTGTTGTTTCTCGATTGTCTTTCTACTATGTTGGTTTTTATACAATTGTCTATGTACAATAAATAGATAATGATTTGAAAACTGCGATCTAAGCTGTAATACCGCTTTAAATTAATGTACGATTTGCATTATATGATATATTTCTACAGCTGCATTTTCCACTGTAAACTGATCTAACTGACGTTCCATTACATGAAAATTGTTTAT
>JAOXYI010030426.1:0-21453 GCA_028566495.1 Lithophaga antillarum
TTGTCCCTCCAGCCTTGTCCTTCAGATTTATTAGCTACTGTTTAAGTATATGGGACGTGAAGACATATGGAGATAACTGTGAAGATATGCTGTTTCACAGATCTGCCGTTTTCACTGTTGATCCTTCACTTGACATGCACCTCCAGTGTGAAGATGAAAATTTAGTTGTCCGACTTGTACATGCTAGGAGCAGGACATTGATAATGAGAGACCTGGCATCAAGTATCCGTGAATGTATGATATCTGCTCTTCAGAAAATAAGTCAACTTTACATAAACACCAGCAGCAAACAGTCAGACATTAGTATAGGGTCCTTTAACTGGGCAGTATGTTGTAGTTCTCCAAGTGAACCATGCTTTCTTTCAACAGAGGACCTGCAGCGTATTGACAGTACCTGGATTTGTCCATCCCATGAAATTGAACATGCAAAAGATTCTTTGTGTTCCTGGATCACTGAAAAGGTAAATTAATGTGATGTCTGACAAAACAATTTTAATGGACCATATTTATTCCACAAAGGAAAGTGCCAGAGGCATTATATGTTCCTATCCACCAAGTTAAATCATGGCCTTACAGTCATCTATTAAAGAAATTATTTTATCCTTCCCCATAGGTTACCTTTTAATGCAATTTGACAAGGGGTCCCCTTTCACGAAAAGGTTCCTCTCATCCCTTTTTAGCTCACCTGGCTGAAAGCCAGCGTGAGCGTTTGTCATCACTTGGCGTCCGTCGTCTGTCGTCCGTCCTCCATTGTCGTCGTTAACTTTTTAAAAAATTTTCTCCTCTGAAACCACTGAGCCAATTTGAACCAAACTTGGCCACAATCATCCTTAAGGAGCGTACTTTCAAATTATATCCGATGTTCCTGCCATCCAAAGAACATGGCCGCCATTGCTAAAAATAGAACATAGGGTAAAATCAACAAAAAATTTAATTAAAAAATCCTGAAAATTCCTGTATAGGATGATTACCTGCCAAACTTTGGGAAAATGATACATTAATGATCCCCTTTAAGAATTATGGTTGATGACCTCAACTGCCATCAAACATGGCTGCCACCGTTACTAAAAAAGGAAAATTTGACAAAAAATTCTATAAAAAAAATACCAAAAAGTCCTGTAAGGGGCTAATTTCTACCAAACTTTGGGTAAATGATAAATTTATGATCCCCTGTAAGAAATTTGGTTGATGAACTGAACCGCCGTCAAACATGGCTGCCACTGTTACTTAAAATGGAGAATTTGTGAAAAAATTCAACCAAAAAAATTCTGAAAAATCCTGTAAAGGGCTAATTGCTACGAAATTTTGGGAAAATGATGCATTTATGATCCCTTTAAGAATTACGGTTAATGACCCTAACTGCCGTCAAACATGGTCGCCACCGTTACTAAGAATAGAAAATTTGACAAAAAAATCAATAAAAAAATTCTGAAAAATCCTGTAAACGGCCAATCACTACCAAATTTTGGGTAAATAATACATTTATGATCCCCTTTAAAACTCATGGTTGATGACCCAAACTGCCATCAAACATGGCTACCACTGTTACTGAAAATAGAAAATTTCACAAAAAATTCTGAAAAATCCTGTGAAGTTCAGTAGCCACCAAACTTTGCATAAATGATACATTTATGACCCCCTTTAAGAAATATGGTTGATGAACCCAACCGCCATCAAATATGGCTGCCACCGTTACTAAAATTAGAAGATTTGACAACAAATTAAAAAAAAAATTCTGAAAAATCCTGTAAATGGTCAATTGCTACCAAACTTTGGGTAAATGATACATTATAATCCCCTTTAAGAATTCTGGTTGATGACCTCAGCCGCCATCAAACATGGCTGCCACCATTACTAAAAATAGAAAATTTGACAAAAATTCTAAAAAATCCTGTGAACTGCCAGTTGCTACCAAACTTTGGGTAAATGATACATTCATGATCCCCTTTAAGAATTACAGGTTGATAACCTCAACGGCCATCAAACATGGCTGTCACCATTACTTAAAATAGAAAATTTGACAAAAAATCCATTGAAAAAAACCATGTAAAGGGCCAATTGCTATCAAACTTTGGGTAAATAATACATATATATTTATGAAACTTTTTTATGACCCCACCCGTATCCAAGATGACTGCCAATACTGAAATATAAAATATTATAAATAGTCTAATATAGCTTTGTTTGTCCACAGAATGAGATCAAACTGAACTGTAGATGCATGATAAAGTGTTGTTAAACATGCATTACGAGTTTTTATGAAAAATTTTCTATTTTGCCAGTTTTTTGCTAAATATGCAAATTTAGCATATTTGACTAAAATCCAATTAAAAAATAACTATTCTACCAAACTGAATCAAACTTTGGTGGAATAGTCCTTGCGTGGTCCCCTTTCAGAATTGTGTCCTATGACCTCACCTGACATCCAAGATTGCAGTCATTAGTAAAAATAGAAAATATTGAAATCTTTTTCTAGAATCATTGTGTCGAATCAGATACTAACCTGAAGTCACTAGGAAACCAGGTGAGCGATACAGGCTCACTCAGGTGAGCGTCTAGTATTCAATCCCCATTCATTGAGTGGGAGACTATACTCAATTATCCCATCCGTCCTCCTAACGATTTGTTTGTTAGTCCATCAATTCTGACCTTGTACATGCAAGTAGTCATTTACTTATCTTTTAATGGATTATTTTCATATCTAATCTGATGATTCCTCATTATATAAAGCTTTACATATTGTTTCATGTGATTGTATGTCAATCTATTTGCCTGTTTACAATAGTTGTTGCCCTTTTCGGATATACTGTACTGGTAAAATGAACCTTGTGCACATTACAATAAGTCACTTATCTCTTAACTCATCACCTACTTGTTTGATGCTTCCTTGTATTATGAAGATTTCATGTGTACTGAGTGCCATTATAAATGCAACACTGTATTTCCCAATGCCTAGGAATATATATATCAAATATATCATGTAATTCTTCTAAATAATACATTGTGTCTTTCCTTAAAAGTTTCTCATGAGTGTGAAAATTTATGTTTTTCTGAAGGAAGTGGACGGTCAAAAGAAAAAAAAATAGTCGTTTGACAAGAATTCTAGAAATTCAATCAGACGTGGAAAACTACTTTGATTTTGTGTGCCCTTAATATTAGATTCAAATTTTTGTGTAGAAATGACTTTTTGCAATTTGGGGTTAAACATCTTGATTTTTGAAATGTAAGAATTGGAGGATCAGAAAATACTAATAATTCCTAGAAAGATTTGGCATACTGATTTTGTCCAAACTTACCTAATCGATCAAATCGATCGTCAATCACTTATTGATCAAATTTCAAACAGTCATCAATTGATGAGTCTTCCTAATCGAATACTTGTCGATCAGACTCCCAATGGAGTGTGATCGATTAGTGATTTATTATTTTGAGTCAATAATTTTGATCGATAATTATTGATTGTGTTCGAAAACTTTTTGATAATGATCGATTTGTGATTAGTGATTTTAAGCAGACTTTAAGCTATTCAATCAGATCAGGATCGTAAACACCTGAAATCAACCCTTTTGAAATTTGTTGTTTTTAAAAGAAGTTATGAGGGTCTAAAGTTTTAATATAAAGAAAATTAGTGGAAGTGTTCCATCATCATTGGCACTCAGTGTATTTTTCATTTGTCATTGTACATGTGGACTGAGTGGGGATATTGTTTGCAAGACATAACATACATTTTCATTTTGTCATCATCCCAAATCTGAAGATTTAATATGTACATTACAACTTTGTTCATCTTTGGTGGTCAACCATTCCAGCAAGATTTATTTGTTAAAAAGAAGAGATTCTAACAAGAAAATTAGGTAGGCATATGATCAAATATCTCAGATATCGTCGGTTAAAACACTTATTAGGTTATGTTTTTACTGTCTATCATATCTTATGAAATACATTCGTTATGCTTACACATGTAGTTTCCTCCACACAGAAATAATGTGTACTTTATTGTTTCTTTGTGTTCCAGAATTTTTCTTTCAGCATGGATGAAATGAAGTTAATATAAATTTTTGTAACATTCATTATGATCAGAAAGACGGATGATTTGAACATATGAGCCATCGCTATCTTTCATATGACATAGATGTAACAAAAATTGCATAAAGTTGTACAATGGGTTTCCTCCTTCAGATTTTGTCTTAGAGGTCTGTTTATATTCCTTTCAAAGGTGACGTCTTCATTCAGGTTCAACAAGGGGTCAGCTTTATCAAAAGTCAACATTTTTTATCATTCTATGGACAAATCTATATTCAACCTGTGTTTAAGTGTCACTTTTATTAAAAGGTCAGTTTTTCGTCAGTCCAAATTGACTTCTAATTTTAATCTTCTTTCATGAAACTTTTTAACAAAATGGATGTTATTGTTCCTGTTCTAGTATAAAAGATGAAAATAGTTGTGATTCTGCATTCTGATATTCCTTGAATGAATTCAGTTGCCGGGACACATTTCTTAAAATATCTGTCAGTTAACTTTTTACTGTTTATAACTGCTGTCCTGAAGACTTAAAATTTCAAGAGATTTTTGACTGGAAATGTGCTCTTGAAATATCAGATTTGTATATTTCCTTTCTAACATACTTACTAAGTTTATTGTTCGCACCTGTCATACGATTTTGGCTGTACAAAATACATTGCTACTTTTTGATGGTTTCTCATATTATGTAGTATCTTTTGATGATGTATTAACATTTCTAATAATGTTTCAGGACACAGAGAAGTGTGAATCATTCTGTCCAGGTACAGTATCTTATATATTTTAATGTATCACTGAGTTTCCCAAATGGCTGGTGCAACACAAAATATGCATTCACTGACTTTCTTTACCGGATAAAGTTTACCAGTTAGTCTAGTTAGTCCAGCTTCCTCAACCCATAAAACTGGTCCCAATTTGATCCGAGACTTGGGTCCAAATTCATTTAGGTTGGGTTGTACAGATTTGTAATCACTTTCAGCAATTTTCCAGCTATGCTATAACTACCAAAGTATTAGGGAAGGAAATTGACCTTTGAACCACTGACCTTGCGTAGATGTCTGGAAACCTTAACACATAAAGCGGGCTTAGGACTCTAACCCACTACAGCGGTTTTAGACTAGTTGTCATGAGTTAGTGATCTTAAACATTTGTCCACCCAGGCAATTTTAAAATTTTCAAAACAATAAATTTAACCTCAGCAATATTTTGAAGAACTGCGTCATTGGGCTGAAAACGATCACTGCAAACTGCTCCAAATTTTTATGCAAAACATATTTTGTTAAATTTCCTCATTTCATCATGATCAATGCAGTAGGGTGCAAAATAGAGGTCAAGTTTGATTTTGACTGACTTTGCCTATGTCGTTCTGGAGTTATGACCCTTGAAATTTTGAAAAATGGCCTTATCTGGTGTTTCTATTCAGTAACGTCAATTTCAAACTATCAATTCAATTCAAATTTTTATACGATATTACAAATGATAAAATACAGGTCAAGTTAAATTTTGAGTGACTTTGTTTTGCTGTTGTGGAGTTATTATCATTACAATTTTGAAAAATGTTTTATTCTGAGGTCTCTGATCAACAACTTTAGATTTCATTTGAACTGCCAATTCAGTTCAAATTTTTATACAGTGATACAAACTATAAAATACATGTCAAGTTCGATTTTGACTGACTTTGCTTTTGTTGTGCTGGAGTCATTGCCCTTGAAATTTGGGAAAATGGCTTTTGCATAGGTTTCCGTTCACAAACTTTAGTTTCATACTACTGATTTAGTTCTTATACGTTACAAGTGATAAAATACAGGTAATGTTCAATTTTAACTTATTTCATTTTTGTTGTTCTGGAGTTATGGGCCTTGAAATTTTGAAAATGGCTTTTTCTAAAGTTTTCATTCAATAGCTTTACTTTCAAACTACCAATTTGACTAAATTTGTTACACAGTGTTACAAATGATAACATACAGGTCAAGTTTTATTTTGACTAATTTTGTTTTGTCATTCTGGAGTTATGGGCATGGTTATTTTGAAAAAAAAATGGGTCTGTCTTAAGTTTCTGTTTAGTACCTTTTGTTTTGAATAACTGATTCTTGTAAATCTTTAGACAATGTTACAATGAATCATTTCAAGTGCAAAGTGTTGTTTATAGCATGTTGGAAAAACATTAAAGAACTTCTCAGAAAGAAGTGCGCAATTAAACCGGAACTGCTCCCTGAATAATCATTGGATGGTCCTTTAAAAAGCTTGCTTTTATTTTTTATTTATTTATTTATTTTTTAATTTAATTTTTTTTTTTTTTTTTTAACCATTTTTTTTGCCAATCTGAAATTCAGGATGCCAACTATGCATGAGGGTTCATAACAGATTTTGATTTGGTCATGTTTTTCGGTTTCTGATAATTGTTCAGTTTATAACCAGGTAAGTGATGCAGGCTCACGCCACAGTATTTTAATCAGTTGGTTTACGGATTTTTTTTTTTAATCGGAACGGTCGGTCATAAAAAAAAGAAAAAAAAAGGATGTCTCACAAGAAACATCTGGATAGTTGGAATGTTTTCAGTACTTCTGATGACATGCAAGTACTGGCATTTCAAGTTGTCAACAATTACTGACATTGGCATGTCAGGATCATTTTTTGCTATTTCGTCTTTCTTTGATGCCGACCCATCTCTTGACACCCAAATTGACGGAATTTTTTCTTGAAATCTATGGGACAGCAAGTCGCCTATTTGTTCCTCCTCTGACACTTTCACTGGTTCCCTTTCTTTATTGAAAGAGTCTGTTTCATCGATAATAATAACGTACATGACAATTCATGACATGTTTTACTACAAGGTTGAACAAAACGAACGTATTGACATGCACACTTTGCATTGTTTTCGCTTTGTAAGATGGATTTCATAAAACCGGAGGTGCATAATGTAAACAGTAAATTAGTTATTGTCTGCATAGTAAATACGAAGTTATTCACACAAGCATTTATTTATTAATTTTTATTATTATTTTATTTTGTTTCTGGCAACATAATTTTCGTTTGGTCTACGAATATAAAGTAAAAAACAAAATTTTATTTTTTTTCTAAAAGTTCAAAAAATCGGTCGGCGGATCCGTAAACCAAGTAATTAAAAAATTGTGGCCTCAGGTGAGTCTGTAATACTCCTTGCTTTCTTTGAATTCATTATTTAAAAACTTTCAGGTGTATTTAAACAGATTTTACATAACTGTTACTGTTATAAAGATATAAGGCGCAAATTTTCCTGCATTCAAAACATTTCAGTAGAATGTTAATGGATTTTACACATTAACTCTTACATTTTTATGTCCCGCCTCGAATGTGAATGGGGTGTATAGTGTTACCCTTGTCTGTCCATCCGTCCGTACATACGGTTAAGTTTTTCTTTTAAGTCCATGGCATTTTTTTGGAACTAACCATGGTGTATCAATGAAACTTCATCAGTGAATGTGCCTTGGATAGTACTGAGCAGTCATACAATAATTAGGTCACCATGACCTACATCTTACGCTTGAGCGACTCTGGTTAAGTTTCACGTTTAGGTCCATTTCTTATGGATTAAACATGATATAGCAATGAAACTTCATCAGTGGATACATCTTGGGTAGTACTGAACAGCTGTACTAAAATTGGGTCACCATGACCTACATTTTACACACGAGTGACTCTGGTTAAGTTTTGCGTTAAGGTCCATATCTTGAGTACTAAACATAATATATCAGTGAAACTTCATCAGTGGATACATCTTGGATAGTACTGAACAGCCATAAGAAAATTGGGTCACCATGACCTACATTTTAAGCATGAATGACTCTGGTTAAGTTTTGCATTAAAGTCATTATGTCACTGCCTGCTAAGCATAGAGGAAATATAATGCTTGGCTTTGTGAATACGTGCATGCAGTGTTATTTTGTATAAACTCGGGTGTACGTTCGCTATTAAGGTAGTTTATATGGAAGTAATCAATGTTTCGTCTAGAAGCGCGGTGAAGAGATGCATCTATAGTTGAAATATAGAGAATATGTGGAACAAAATGCTGTGACCTAGATTTCTTGTTTCGTGACTTCATTTTTTAGTGACGTTAAACACTCTGACATACATTTCATAGTTTAGGGATTTTGTATTTATATTTTGACACTCACAGACTTCTAAAAAAATACTGATGGGAATATTTTCAAATGTGGGACAGTATCAGTTGTACACTTCTTAAATATTATTTGAGCTGTTTCTGGTCATAAATGTGAAAAAGTTGTTTATATAGGTGAAAGAGAAGATGAACTTTATACAAGGATGCAAAACCACTTATTATGTACAATCAGCAGGAATTTAGAAAACATTATATCAGAATATATGAAGTTGAAACTTTTGAATTGACTTGGAAGGAGGGGTGATCTAGTTTGCACATGACACAATACACCAGCTATATTATCGAACGCTGAAAATGGTTAATTCATTGATTAAATGGATGGTATATTCACAATATCTACAGATTTCCTGGCTTAATTCAGATGAAATATTTCATGTTGAGAAGGGGCTGTTGTTTTCAATTTTATTTAAAAACCTAAATATGACATATGGGCCAATCTAATCTTTTAAACAAAAAAGAATTAAGAATTTTAATATAATTTTTTTATTCGAATTTAAAGATTAAAAGATCGTGTTGTCAAAATCCAATGTCATCTTTCAAGAAGGGACAAGAAAATAAATCATTTAACAATAAATTACATGTAATCAGGTATCCAAATACATGTGGTTTTTAAGGATTCATACCAGTAGTAATATCAGACTAGTTTGGATGAGAAACTTGCTTTTTAATTAAAAATCAGGATTTTCGGAATTGGTCTTTACCTGTGGAGTAAATAGAAACATTTTTATAACTATTACAGTAATATTTTAAAGGATGCATAGACAAAAGAATCTGCCAAAGTTCGAAAACGGGTCATACGGTTATGGTATTTATTCTATTAAACAACCCTACTCTGTAAATGCTTCCCCCTTTTTATTCAGAAAGAATATATTGTGACTTCTGGAGATGTGGGAAAAAAACATCAAACAAAATGCATGGAAGGTGAGATTTTATCTTTGACTCGATGCTATATCTGAAAGCTATTAAGTCAACATAAAATTGTTCAGTTTTAACTGGTAATTCTTCATTTTGTCCTTTATATAATAAAGCCCCTGGTAAAGAAATCACCCATTTGCCAGCAGAAGACCAATTTTCTTGTATTGTCAAATTTTATTTGTTTTTTCTCGCATGAATTAAAATATTTTACAGTGACAAATGATGAATTTCTGCAACAGAGCCCATCACCTCTTCATCTAGGAAGATTGTCTCTACTGTACAACATGACTGAAATCCGAGAACTGGTCATACATTTAGGTTTACCAAACACGATCTGGTATGATCTGTATATGAGTGTATTGAAGGATGAAACAAAGAAATTTGAGGCACTAAGAAGGTGTCATGAAAAGTTTGAGTTAACATTTAGAAGAATTAAAGACGCTGTTGAGACAGGAGACATACAGAATCCACATACCATCTGTAAGGTAATGATCCAGCACTTGATATTGTGGTGATTAAAATTTTCATGGTTTCCGTGAAATTCGTTGGTTTTCAAGTTCCCATGTTATAAAGCAATATTAAAATTACAATTGGGCTTTAATTTCGTGGATTGACTGAACCACAAATCCACGAAGACTGGTATCCCACAAATAATAATGATTTCTTAGTGCCAAATAGATTTTATACCAAAGATTAAAAAAGCACGAGGAAATGTCTGCTTATAAAGTTCAAAAAAAAAAAAAAACAAGACAATCTAAAAATTATGGAAACCAAAGGACAAAAGCATCTCAAACTGATAAGTAACAAAAACATCTCTAATGTTATCAGACAGCCTTTTGCATCAACTAAACAACCATTTGTTAAAAGGTCATTTAATTGTTTTCATGTTTGCCAAAGGAGCAGCAGTTGATAATAAATAGGCAAAATTGTAATCTGCTTCATTTTCTATATATCCCTCAAAAATTGGATATTTTATGGTATCTGTCGTCCGTCTGTCTTGTCAACATAATTTTTCTAACTAACTCCTCCTACTATTTTTTTTATTAAAATCAAATTAGCAGAGAATATGGATATGAAATGGAGATGTGTATATTGTTCAGACGTATCAGTGGGACCAAATATTATTATATCCTGCTAACGAAGTTCTGGGGGTATATAGGAATCACTATGTCTGTCTCTCTCTCTCTCTGTGCAAATCGTGTCTGGCTCAGAACTTTGAATGCCTTGTTAGATATGAATCGTACTTCACACAATTCTTGCCCATGGTCCAAGGGTGTGTCATGACCTTAGCCCAAGGTCATATATATAAGGTCAAGGTCACAGCAATTAGATATATGAAAACTCATGACTGAGCAATAACTTTGTAATGCCGCTTTGGACTTGCATCAAACTTCACACAATTGTTGCCATGGTGCAAGGGTGTGTTATGACCTTGAGCCAAGGTCATATATATATAAGGTCAAGGTCACAGCAATTAGATATATGAAAACTCATGACTGAGCAATAACTTTGTAATGCCACTTTGGACTTGCATCAAACTTCACACAATTGTTGCCATGGTGCAAGGGTGTGTTATGACCTTGAACCAAGGTCATATCTGTAAGGTCAAGGTCACATTCAATTAGATATATGAAAATCTTGTTCAGGCTGTAACTTTGTAATGCCACTGTGGATTGGAATCAAACTTCACACGATTGTTGCTCATGGCCCAAGGATGTGTCATGACCTTGACTCAAGGTCATATCTATGAGGTCAAGGTTACAGCAATTAGATATATGAAAATCATGTACGGGTTACAGTTTTGTAATGCCTGCTTCTATTTGAATCAAACTTCATACAATTACTGAACTTGACTCCAGCACGTGTCCTTACTTTGAACAAAGGTCATATCTTAAAGATCAAGGTTAAAACAGGCCATAATGTATTCAATGGTTGAAAACATTAAGTACATGTGTGAGGGGGTACAAGTCCCACTTGGTGGACAGTTCTAGTGATGCTTGGTATTATTGTTACTCACCATCAGACGATGTGTGCCGAATAAGGTTGGGATGTCTGTCTGAAAGGTCAAGGGCACAAACTTAGTTCACTTCGCTTACCCCATATCCAAATATACAAAGTCCTGTCCGGCTCAGAACTTTTGATTAGATGATGTGTTACGAAAAACAAAGTGGGGGCGCGGGGGTAATAGTCCCACCTTGCAGACAGCTTTAGTTGAAATAAGTGCCAAAAAATAGTCAGTTTCTAAATCTTATTAAAAAAACTAGTAGAACTTATATCCAGTTTCAGTCGAGTTTTTATCCTAGACTTAAAAATTCAGGGATATCATCATTATGCAGTGCTTCATCCGACTGTCCATTCATAGTAATTCAGTGGAATAACTCTGCAACAAATTATTGAACCAACTTCTAGTTTTGTGTGGAATTGACATTTGGTTGCCAGGAGCCCAGCACAACAGAATCACTTTTCTACTTCTCTCCTCTTCACAGAGATATTGCATATGTGTTGGAGGGAGTAATCAATTTTGAAAATTTATTGCTCAGTAACTGTAAGCAGTCATAGTTTCAAATATGGTGTGTAACTTTCTCAGTGGTCAAGTTAACATCTGGATGAAATCAGGACCAGACTGTCAAAGTAGTATGGAGTTATGTCAGCTGAGATAGCTGTAGCGAAATATTATAAATATAGTTATAAGGTCTGCATCTTAAACTGTGTCTCTTGAAAGCCTTTCGAATATTGAGGGTAGAGGGAGTTTACAAACATTCTTTTTTCAAACATAGGATTGTGATATAACATAACCCTTGTAATTGTAAACAATGTTGATACATGCTAAATTGACTCGAGTTAGGTCATTGTGATGCAGTTATGCCCCCTGAAATCTTAAAAATTAAGGAAAATGAGAGATCAATAATGTTTTCAATACTACCACAAAAATTTTTAATTTTTGCATTCGTATTATGTTATGGGCCTTTCAGAAATTACTTTTTATGTTCCCCGAGCATATAGGTCCCCCTTTTTACGTCCGAATGTCAGTTTTGGGATCATAACTTGAATACCGTTTGAGGACTTGAGTCATGCTTTTGCGTTTTTAAAACGAACGGTAAAATACACGTCAAGATCGATTTTGATCGTAATGATGTGTATGGTTCAAGAGTTATGCCTCTTGAAAATGCAAAAAACTGTCAAATTTGGGGTTTCCGAATGATAATTTAAATACCGTTTGAGGACTCGACTTATGCTTTGGCATATTTATTGTTGACAGTAAAAAGCAGTTCCAGTTTGATTTTGACGGTGATAGCACGTACAGTTGAAGAATTCTGCCCCTTGAAAATGAAAAAAATAACTAAGGGTTTCCGGATGATAACCTGAATACTTTTTGAGGGCTTGAGTTATACTGTTGCATATTTACTTTTGATGGTGCAATACAGGTCAAGTTCAATTTTGGCCATGATGGCTTGTACGGTAGAAGAGTTATGCCCCTTAAAAATCCAAAAAATCGTCAAATTTGGGGTTTCCAGAAATTTAACTTGAAAACGGTTTGAGGGTTTGAGATATACTTTTATATATTTATTACTTGAGGTGAAATGCATGTCAAGTGTGATTTTGATCATGATCACATATAGGGTTCAAGAGTTATGCCCCTTAAAAAATCGCCAAGTTTGGGGTTTCCAGATGGTAACTTGAATACCGTTTGAAGATTTGAGTTACACTTTGGATATTTATTACTTATTTCAAAATACAAGTCAAGTTAGTTCTTCACCATGATCGTGTATAGGGTTCAAGAGTTAAGCCCCTTGAAAATGCGAAAAAAATTGGATTTCCTGATGATAACTTGAATACTGGTCAAGGGTTTGAGATATACATTTGCATATTTATTACTTATGGTAAAATACAGGTCGTTTGATTTTGAACGTGATTATGGTTCAAGAGTTATGACCCTTGAAAATGTGAGTCTCAAATTGGCTCTATACAGTCTTTAGTCTGGAGTTTGGGGAGCAAATGTCTTTTCCCTGTATTTATCTGAAATTCAAAGACCTTCAATTTATGAAATCCAAAGGTCTGCTGCGATTCACGAAAGTTGGCAAAATATTATTAGTAAAATATACTTTTCTAAATTCATTTTGATAAAAGCTTTTAAGAATCAGGTGTTACTGACAGGTCTGTTGGACTTCCACTGTAAAATAATGAAAGGCCCTTTGCCAACATTAACAGGTCACGGACCTTGGACTTTCACTATTTTGAAGGCCTGACTAATTGTTGTGACATATCATAACACTCATAATTATGAACTCTGTTGAAGTTTGTCAAAATTGATTGGAAATTGGTCATTGTGACCTTGTTATGCCCTCGAAAATGTCAAAAAAACAGACTTTTGTTTTCAAACATAGGGTTGTGACATCACAACATGGATAATTGCAAACATCATTGGTGTAGACCAAAATTAGTTCATTTGACCTGACTGTTAAAAAGTAGGTTAAGACATTTTTACTGCAACCATAACGATGAAACATTTCACATTATTTAGAATTAGGAGTGCTTTGAATACATGCAGAAATTGAGGTATCTAGATCTGATTGTGACCTGATTTTGCCAGAGAATTGGTTCACAACATTTTTGCTGTAAATATAGAGCTATGGCATCTTACACTGCTGAGAACTGGAAGTGATTATTAAAGAGTGTAGAATCTTACTGAAATAAGGTAATTGCAGTGAACATTGATTGTCAGTGTTCACTGTGCATTCAAGAGATACATGTATGCTGTTTTTCCAATGGCTCCAGTTTTAATTAAATTCTATTTGTAAGAGCTTTGATGCTATCACTTTTTCTGTAACTGGTTACTGTTTTTTTTTTTTTTATTATAGGGTCAAATAAGAAAAATATCAATCAAAAAATCATCTGATTCTGATACAACAAAATAACTTTGTATGCAAAGTCATCTTTGATAGTTCTAAGCCATGCTATAAGAATTGGGTCGTCTCGACCTGCATTTTACACTTCAATGACTTTGCTTAAGTTTTGCGATTAGGTCCATTACAGTGATACTACAACCTGTACAACAATGAAACTTCGTATGTAGATTCGTCTTAGATAGTTCCAAGGCATGCTACAAGAATTGGGTCATCTTAACCTACGTTTTAGGCTTCAGTGACTTTGGTTAAGTTTTGCGTTTAGGTCCATTGTAGTGATACTACAACCTGTACAACAATGAAACCTTGTATGTAGATTCATCTTGCATAGTTCTAAGCCATGCTGCAAGAATTGGGTCATCTTGACCTACATTTTATGCTTCATTGACACCAGTCAGGTTTTAAGGATTGAGTAACCTGGATAGTGCTAAACTATTGTATGGGAAACCGATTGTGTTGACACTATTTCAAGCTTTAATGACTTTGATTTTGTTTTGTAAAGCAGTAATTTAATTTTTATTTATGGTTGCGTCATTCTTAGTTCTAAACCAGTGTACAAGAAGTATGTCATCTTGCCCTTATTTTCAGCATTATGATGGAAGCAAGGGGATTGGCTTCGCTTCAGCGATGCACCTTTTGCTTGTTATCTTTTAATTATGTACTGCATTAGTTTTCAATGTTCTTTCAAGGAATTTCCTTCAATGTTAATGTTTTTGAGATTAAAGCAATCTAAGAGGCTGAATTTAAATATTGCTTATGAAATCTGCAAACACCACATCTGAAAGCTAACAAAGGTATTACTAGAGTGGACCTCTATTAAGTTAATGTATTTAACGTACAATATGAAATCAAAAATAACTGCCATAAATTGTTACTACATCTGATTGGTTAAATTTTTTGAATTTATGAACCAAAACTCTTGGGAACAATTAGAAAATGGTTCACAAAGCTAAATATTACTGTAGATCAGCATTTTTCTCACTGGCAGAATCTTTTTCTAGTCAGAAGTACCATTACGAATTAAACTGACTCTTGCTAGGAAAGACTATTTGTTTCAAGTCATCTTGAACTTTGAAGATGTCCTGACATAACTTTTTCTGAAACAAAAGGCATAAAAGGGTCAATTTTCTAAATTCAAATGTCAAACAACTTCT
The DNA here is from genome assembly GCA_028566495.1 of Lithophaga antillarum. Lineage (NCBI taxonomy): Eukaryota > Metazoa > Mollusca > Bivalvia > Mytilida > Mytilidae > Lithophaga > Lithophaga antillarum. Next base: position 15,153 of record JAOXYI010030426.1, read on the forward strand.
ATTGAAAATGAGTAGTGATATTAAAGAGGATTTTAACAATTTCTAACAGAGATTTGGTATCTGTATGACTTGTAGAACAATTCCAGATACATGTACAACACATTATAGGTAAAACTAGGGAACGATTTCTAAAGCATTAAACAGACAAAGATATATTGAATTTTTTTGCATGTTATTTTTAAACACACCTCGACTGAATTTTTTTCCTCCATACAAAACTGGCACAGATTTCTGTGAATTATTTTAGTTGTGGTCAAGGATGCCTCCAAAGAGTTGACATCAATTATTTCATAGCATATACATGTACAGTAGTGCACCAATTGCATGTTCTGTGCAGACGTGATATTCAGTGATGTGTTGACTGAATTTTCTACTTTGTTTTTCATACGACTGTCCAGGTTTTCTAGCTACCACTTGTTTTGTACACAAAGCAAGACAGTAAATCCCTATATAGTTATCACAAACAAAACATAAATGGATACAAGGGACCATGTGTCATATCAATTGCCTGTTAGGATTAATTTTTGTCACTGAGGATATAAAAATCACATAACGTCATTACTGATTTGTTGCATGAATATAAATTTCTACCCGTTGCTTTGATGACCTAGAAATCCTGATTCCACCAGCAAATATCCGCTTAATTGTTAATAATAACTTCAGTTTACCTTGAGTGAATACATCTTTGACCAGAGAAGTAACCTATGATTGTTTGCGGCCGATATATTTTTGATGTATTATCAGCAACACCTGACACAAAACATTAGTTAGCTCAAAGCCATGTAAGCTATTGCCATCATTTGGTGTCCGTCTTCGTCATCCATCATTAGCTTTTCACATTTCAATCTTCTCTAAAACCACTGGGTCAATTGGAATAAAACTTTGTAGTTTGGGTTGGTCCTTTGAAGATGCAAAAGAATTGAATGTGGCAGCCCTGCCTTCTATCCAAGATGGCCGTTATTAAAAATAGAAATTTAGGCAAAAATCACTTAAAGGAGCCAAACTTTGGTGAAATGGTCCATGGAATGTCCCCTTTCAGAATTTTATCCAATGACTCAAGCAGGCATCCAAGATGGCTGCAGTTACTGAAAATAGAAAAATAGGCCAAAAAATCATTAAAAAATCTCCTTTGAAATTACTATACCAGTTGGAACTAAACTATGATAGAATGGTCCTTGGGTGGTCCCCTTTCAAAGTTGTATCCGATGGCTCCATCCATCATCCAAGACAGGCGCTCTTACTAAAAATAGAAAAATAGGCAACAAATCACTTAAAAATCTTTTCTGAAACTCCTAGGCCAATTGGAGCCAAACTTTGGTGGAATGGTCCTTGGGTGATTGCCTTTTAGAATTTTGTCCGATTGCCCCACCTTATATCAAGTATGGCTGTTGTTACTACAAACAGAAAATATTATAAATAATGAAAATGGCTTCGCTTTTCCACAGAATGAGCTCATAAACTTTGAACTGTAAGTGCGTGATAAAGAGTTCTTAAACATGTATTATAGGGGTTTTTTTTCAAAAAAAAATTCGATTTTGACAATTTTTGCTGATATGCAAATTAGGCATAATTTGATAAAAATTTACTTAAAAATGAAGTCCTCTGAAACTACACAGCGAAATTCAACCAAACTTTGGTGGAATGGTTTGTGAGTGGTGCCTTTCAAACTTTTATCCAAGCTCTAGCCCAACATCCAAGATGGTTGCTGTTACTAAAAACTAGAAAATATTATAAATAGCCAATACGGCTTTGTTTTCGACAGAATAAGCTGAAATTTGAACTGTATGTGTATGGTAAAGAGTTGTTAAATATGTATTAATTTTCACTGTTACCAGTCGTATTACAGATATTTTTACCATTAAAACACTCGTGTTTTTGTTTTTCAATTTGCAGGTTCTACGAGACAAACACATAGATTTTGGTAAGTCACTGAAATATAGTATTTCTTTTTCTAAAACTACATACCACATTTTTACCTCGTTTGATGCAAAAGGTCATGTAAGTTGTTGCCATCACTTGGTGTCCAGTATTGTAGTTATATATTTTCATATATCGTCTCTTACTATCATCTGCATTATCATGAGGTAATTTACTTTTTAAGTCCACCTTGGCAATGGCCATGTGAGCTTTTGCCACCATTGTCATCCATCTGTCCATCTGTTATCCATGAATTTTTCACATTTTAATCTTCTACTCAGAAACCACTGAGCCACTTGAAACTTCTCAGCAACGATCTATGGATGGTCCTTCAAAAATGTTCCCTCATTTCGTGCCAATTGGACATTCAGTATGGCCACCACAGAAAAAAAAACAAATGTGTTGTGACAATCAGATACTCAGTATGGCTGCCACGTTCACAGAGTGTTTTCATACTGGCTGAAATTTCAAAATTTTTTCCTGAAATCACATGGCTATTAAAGTGAAACTTCACAGAAAAGATTTATGGATAGTCCTCTATCAAGAGTTCTTATTTTATGTCAATTTCACATGCATTATGACCGTCACATGGCAAAATGGTTTTGATCCGATAAAATTTCAGGTATCTTTTTTTTCGACACCACTGGGCGTATTGAATAAAAAATTTTGAGATACGATCTGTGGATGGAACTGTACAAAGTTTCTTCATTTCATACAGATTGGACGACATTGGATATGGCTGTCATTGGTAAAGTATTTTCTGAGTGGCTGAATTTTAAAAAAAATATATTTTGTTGAACAGCTGGGCCATTTGAACCAAAACATAAGTGGGGATGTCGTCTACAAATGCCTCCCATTATGTGTTGATTAAGGGCATTCAATATGGAGAGCTCAGTGCAAATGATCTATGAATAGTCGTCTACAATGCTTCCTCATTTTGCACCGATCCGATGTCCAGCATGACTACTCTGCAGATCTAATGTTTCTGATAAGCTGAATTTTCAAAAATCTTCTACTGTGAATCCACTGGGCTTTCAAAACCAAAAGTTATCAGTAATAATCTATGAATAGTCCTCTAAAGTTTCCACATTTCATTCTGATCTGACATACAATATGGCTGCCATGCAGCATTATGATTTCTGATTGGCTTAAATTCATAAATCTTGTGAGATGATTGATTGGTTAGTTAGTGTGTTTATTGTCACTTTCAGCAATTTTTCAGCTATATTGTGACTGCCAAACTTACTAACAGATAGCTTCCCAGGGGGAACTTGTGAACACTTCAACCTTGGATACATATCTTCTTGGGAGAACCAACTTGGCCTATTGAATGGAAACAGTGCAATCATGCATGGTTTTGAAGCATATTTGTAACATGAAAAGTAAAATGTTTGAAATGAAGGTTGTGGGATGCGAGTGGCTCCAGTCTAGAAAATTTGAGATATGTTTCTTCAAAACTGTAAACTTGAACTTACTAATTTCTGGTCAAACTTAGGACACAACAAAATCAGGTGAGCGATATAGGCTGTCTTGAGCCTTTAATTCCAAACTTTTGGTCACTGCATTTTTATTCACACATACAGTGTAGATGTGGCATTTCATATTAATTAGGATGCCAGGTGCTTTAAATATGCTGAATTAAGTTACCAAAACAAGACTGTAGCTAATTTTATCAAAAAATAGGTCACAATTCTTTTCCTTAAAACATAGAGTTGATATTGATCAGAATTTGTGTTGTAAAAGCATATTATTTACAGCTGGTAACTAATAACATTTTTATTTCAAATATAGGGTTTTACATCTCAGATTGGTTCAGATTTGACCTAATTTGATCAAAAATAGATTATAATACTTATTTCCAGCATCTAATTTCAAAGGAAATTGAAAATTTGCAGATACCGATTGCCATGACCTGATTAAATTGAAAAAAGGGTGTAACATTTTCATTTTAAACATAAACGTGCACTATATCATATTACCTTAAATTACTACCCCTATCGAACCTTGCTAAAATCAGGTCTCTGCCATGATAATTGGGACTTTCTTCGTACTATTTAGATGGTAATATGAAATTTATGGGCAATAGTGCAATTAGGCAATGGTGGGATGTGCTGTCATTCAAACAGGTATTGTGTAATAATTCTTTTCATCTCTATATTTGTTTGCTCAAGTCTGATATATACGAAATTAAATTGTGTTTGACATAATTCACAGGAGAGAAAATTTATAAGTACTTTGTCAAAGTTCGATAGGAAAGCAGTTGTCATGATAGAGCTGATCAATTGCAGGAAGTTCTGTTAATCAAGCAAAAAAAAGTAGCAGTTAAAACGAGAAAAAATGAAACAATACATAAAATTACGTTATGTCAAATAATTGTTAAGATGTGTTGCGGCAGTAACTTTGGCAATGCTAACGAGATTTTCTTTTTATCTAATATTAGGTACAGATCCAGAAAAATGGGATCTTGAAGCAACAGATGAGCATATTGACAAAATAGCACCTTTAGTAGGTGACAATTCTCTTCACTTTCTGGTAGAGCTTGGTATGACATTCCAGGATTGGGAGAAAATAGAATACAGACAAACAGAACGAGACTTAGTGAAACTTAACCGTGAGATCTTAGAAGCATGGAAGGCAAACTGTAGAATACACAGTATAAGACCAGCACTGAGAAATATTGGACAAGCTTTTGGTAACATTGGAAAAAACACTAGAGTTATAGAGAATACAGTGTTTGAGTAAAATCAGATTCTTCTGAAACTTTAAAGAAAAATGGTGTATCCTGTGAAACTATTCTGTTTCTGCTTGTATAACTTTACTTTTGTTTATAGAATGTTTTTGTTCAAAGGAATCTGTGTTATATGGACATATTAATCTTTTTTGTGTACATTGAATAGTTACATATGTCATCTTCCTGGTAATTCCAAACCTTATCATATTTCCTGCCTGGAAATTAATAAAATATTTAAAGACAAGCGAGCTAATCGAGGATAATACCACATTATGTAATTAATGTTGTTGACCATTTAGATTTCATAATGATCATTCACTTTTTTATATAGTTAAGAATTATGATTGTTTGTTAACAGAGTATTTCAAGTCTCTTAGATAATTGACAGAGATGGGTAAGGTATACATGATTTAATCTGTAAGTGAGTACTAAGCTTCAGTAAACTTTTATAAAATAGAATTAGCTTTAGTAAGCTTTTATAACATAGACTTAGCTTCAGTAAGCCTTTATAACATAGACTTAGCTTCAGTAAGCCTTTATAAAATAGACTTAGCTTCAGTAAGCTTTTTAAAAAATAGACTTAGCTTCAGTAAGCTTTTATAACATAGACTTAGCTTCAGTAAGCCTTTATAAAATATATTTAGCTTCAGTAAACTTTTATAACATAGACTTAGCTTCAGTAAGCTTTTATAACATAGACTTAGCTTCAGTAAGCCTTTATAACATAGACTTAGCTTCAGTAAGCCTATTTAACATAGACTTAACTTCAGTAAGCTTTTATAAAATAGACTTAGCTTCAGTAAACTTTTATAAAATAGACTTAGTTTCAGGACCTGTTCTTTCTATCTCCAGAAAAATGTGAGGTTATAATGGTCAGAAAGTTATCTTTCTATAATCTTTGTGGCGAATTAACTTGAAACAAATTGCCATATTTGAATCTGTTTAAGATCATAGTAACACTTGAAAAATGATGAAAAATTTTAAAATATTTGTGACCTAATTAGTCCAACTGACAACATGAGCGAAACACATTAAAAGAAACCAACATTTTACCAGAATTTACACATCATCCAGTATCTGATTTACAAATCAGCCAGTTCTAAATAATTTTCTGACACTGTAAAATTATCAGTGACAATTATATAAAATAACGGACAGAAAAAAATGACCAAAGGTAACAGCAATGGACATTTCAGCATAAAGCCAAGTGAAATAGTGTATTTAATGTCTGCTTATAACAATAAAAACATTTATATATCATCAAAAATTAAAAATAAACATAGTTCCAATCTTAACCAAAAACTTTTCCAAATGTGACACTGAAGTTGATGCTGAAGAATCACTTAGTACTCCTACTGCACACACATATACAGAAACACACCAACTTTGAAAGGGCAATCTGAAGATTAAAAAATACAAATAAGTTCAGTAATGGGAGTTTCCTCCCTATTGTTCTGAAAAAAGGGGACCAACAGGATTTTTTGCCATATAGAGACTTTTAATTTTTTATCCAGTCTTGATGGTTTCCATGTACCGGTCATCTTGACGGACATATTATGGTACAGTGTTGTTCATACATCCGTTAACTTTCGTTTATGTTCTAGAGTTATGGACCTTGATTAACCAAATTTTTTTTTAAAGAAATTTGTTCCG
>JAOXYI010030534.1:0-13260 GCA_028566495.1 Lithophaga antillarum
AGCATTGATTAATTTGTTCTCGTCCTGAATATAGCTGAAATATTGCTCGCGGGACGTTAAACAACAATCAATCAATCAATCAACCAAGTAGTTCTAAATGAGAAGATATTTAAATGATTTTTTTTTTGGCTGTCAATATTCCGTTGGTTTCAAAGGAGTTGACTGAAATGTGAAAAGCTAATGACGAATGGACGATGACACTAAGTGATGGAAATAGCTTGCACAACTGTTCAGGTCAGGTGAGCTAATAAGCAGCTGTGCAAGGAGCACGATATGCCAATCAATGGGAATATGTGACTTGCATATATACTTTGCCAAAAGTGAAGCAGAAATGTTTGCTAACTTTGCTTTGTCAATGATTTGCATTCAGAAAGCAACCTTTCCTACATTTTACTTTGTAGAAGAACTACTGAAAACTGATTTTTCACCAAATCAAGTCCCATAACTATGGAATTACATAAGCAAAAATTGTCAAAATTAAAAGAAGGTTACTGTTATTAAATTAATATTTTTCAAACCGATCTGTCAGAGCATATTTGAATTATCATGTTACAACTAATGAAAAGCGTATTTTTCATCAAATAAAGTTCCATATGTTTTTTAACTCTGGAATGACATAGGAGAAAATTGTCAAGTTGAAAGGAAGGTTACTAACATCATTCCCAATGATGCATAAAAATTTGAATTGATTTGGTTAAAGCATACTTAAGTTATCATACAAAGTTAATGGACAGACAATGGTATACCATAATACATTCATCATAGACAGGCATACAAAAGTATAATCCATTTACATGGATGATTATATCAGTGAGCAATCCACTATTATAATATATATGGTGTACTTGAAATTTAGTTCTGGCTATCACCTTTATTTTGGAAAGATCCTGACATTTTTTTTTATTTTTAATACACTGTCAGGTGGTAATACATATTGTTTGAAAACATGGATCAGACTTAAATAATTCATTGGTGCTCAGGCTGTGACCTTGTCCTTGGTAGGATAGATGTATGGTTTATACATGAGATACCCACAATTATGGAAAATAAATGTATAATGTATCAGGTAGTTTTTTGTAAAGTTTTATGCCAGACATGAAATCTATATGTAAAAAGCGGGAACTTTTTTGTCTAAGTGATGTTTTTGATCCTCATCGCAAAGTCACATGGAAAAGAAAGGATACAATCATGTTTAACATTGAAGTATAACATAAAAATGGAAATGTAAGAAATTTTAAATACTGAACCCTTAATAAACATAACTGATGAGTGGTTATTTGTAATTTTTTACCAGAAATTAGGGTTCAAAAAATTCCCCTCCTCCATTTTTGCATCAAATTTGAAAATGCAATGAATGAGTTAAAATTTTAACCAATGCACGTTACTTATAAATATTAGTTCACTGATGCAGCAAGAAAAATACAAATGTAAAACTCAATCATGATGAAGTAAATTCGACATTTACAAAAAAAAAAAATTTACAGAACAAATGTACTTTGTTTCAGTAAATATTTAAGCCATTTCATCACGCTTAGATTTTAGATTTTTATTTTCTTGCAACAGTGAAGTGTTGTTGGAATGAAGAGTTCAAATGTCAACATAGTTTTGGGTAATGTTACATAAAGCTGTAAATAAACTTTGAAAGCTAAGAAAACTTTTGTACCCTTTCTTTTTTTTGAGCACGTTAATAGTTAAACTCATTTTTAATAATTTAAATCAAGTATTAACAGTTAAAGAGCAAAGATGATAAGCTCATATTCAATATCTACTTTATCTCCAACTGAACATGCTGAATACAAAGTCTATATACACTTAATATTGAAATAAAATATGAAAAATGAAAAATTAAATGAAAAAGGGCACACTATATGAAGATTAGAAAACATTGTAAACAATGGAATGAGAGCAAATTCTTTGACTGTAGTGAACAGGGAGCAGATGTGAAGTATTGACAGATGTTTATATCATCTTATCAGTATTATTCCAGTTATAACATTTATTACAGTGATCTTATTTCAGCAAGATTCTACTTTTTGTTGCAAAATGCTAATTCTGAGCTATATGAGGCAACATAACTTTGTATTTACAGTAAAAATGTTGACTAAATTTTCTTAGAAAGTTAGGCAATTGTCAAGTTCAGAGTTCATAAACATTTCTTGTTATTAAATTCAAGTGGTGCTGAAGGACTTAAAGTTTTAAGACCCAGTTTTTTAGTTCTAAAGAAATAAATCTACATAAAATTTAAATGGTGTGCATAAAATTTAAATGGTGTGCCTATATATTTCAATCAAATATTATAATATTACTGAATGGACAATTTGAGACATTTTCAGAAATACTGCTTCTGAAAATAGTGATTGGCAAAGAATAGTTCATATATTTATAGAGGAAAATCATATTTTTATTGCGGAATAATTTCTGATTCAAGACAGATACTCGAAAAATTTAGTCTGCTGCCCCAGTTCTAGGCTTCTGCAGTTTTGAAGGACCCAATGCAAATTCACACACTTTATACATGTATATGTAATTTGATGGAAAGCACTTTAGTCAATAATGTACATTTCCTATTTATGTATTCGATTATAATTTTCAATTTTAGGGTATGTAGAACTGTTTCTTCTTCTTCATAAATTAAGATAAAAGTCCTTTTGTATTATTTGTCAGGAAATTAGAACCTAAAAAATGTTACAGGAAATACATTTAATTTTTAAGATGTCAGTGTATTCATTTTTCAGCTGGATATGATATATTATTTAATCATTGCTTATCAGTTCGAATGCCTTTCCTCTTACAAACTTTAAAATGTATTTGTTACTTCTAAAGGGAAAGTTTAAAAATATGTTTCTTTCTCGTAAGCTGAAAATTTCTAAGGTATATGTACTGAACTCACCATTTTTATTTTTGTCTGTTAGTTTTTATGCAGTCCTTCTAGTAGTAAGTATTTTCTGACATACACTTCATATCCTATGTTGCAAGTAGTTTAGTCATTCACTAGATGCAAGTATTTTAGTTATTCACTAGAATTTTTGTAGTTCAATCTATGTTCGTGGCATATTTTCTAACATACACTTCATATCCTATGTTGCAAGTAGTTTAGTTATTCACTTGAGTTTTTAGGAGTTCAATCTATGTTCCTGGCATTTAAAATGTAGACTTTTATTATTTAATCTGCAATCTGTAATATCCACTCGTATGACAATACTTGACAGGTTAAATTGTAACCTCTACTCTCTTCAGGAGTTCTTGATGTACATCATTCACTTCGTGCTTTGTTGTTTTAGACTGAAGAGTGAATTAACAGCCTACTTTTATACTGTTACAGTGTGGCTTGGACGTTCCATGCCTCCTGCATACTTGCATAAAGAATCTGTTTTACTCAATGATTTCTAATATGACATAGTAAAATGAATTATTATGCCTGTTGTCTATGCTGAAAATTGTTTGCATTAATTTTAACTCTATTCTGGTTAAAAAGTATTTGTTGATAATGAATGCTTCCTGCATACTTGAATAAAATTAATTATTCAGTCCTTGAAACATCACCACTAATAATATAATTATTTCAGTTGTCACTGCAGAAAATTTTAATGCATTTTACTATACATCTTTTCTGTACAAGTATTTGTTCACAGTGTGGCTTGGACATTCCATGCCTCCTGTACAAATTGCATAAAAGCAAATGTTTTACTGAATGATCTTTTCAGTCAATTGCAATAAGATAACAGTTACGGTTCTTGTCACAAGAAAAATTTCTTAATGTCTATTTTTGTTATCGCAAGTATTTGTTGACAGTGTGGCTTGGACATTCCATGCCTCCTGTATATCGATATATAATGTATGATACACATATGGTTTACTGAATTGTTTCCAGTTTGATAATGAGATGACCAGTTACGGTTGTTGTCAGTACAGAAAATGCTTTAGGAAACATTATGAAGTACTCATAATAATATGAAGAGCTGTAGCCGTTGTGAAAACAAGAAATTCTAAATGTTTACTACCTGTAATTAAATTCTTCCGAAGAACTATTTTTGACAGTGTGGCTTGGACATTCCATGCCTCCTGTCAATAATACTCTGTATTCAAGCACTTGCATTTGTTCTGAGATTTCAGGTAGATAAATATTTTCAAGTAGATGTTTAAGATGCATCCCATAAGCAGATAATTTGAAATTAGAAGTATTTCTTAAAGGTTTGTCCTTCCCTTTTTTCTTTTGCTCTCTTGCCTTCAGGTGGTGGTTAAGGTAGTGAGAAGAAGTATGTAAAGATGTATTGACGTAAAGTAAACTGTCATTTTTTCAATAACTTATTTCTGCAAATCATTTTGGTCTTGAATTTCTTAGTCTGCATGTTTGGCTGCCTTAATAGACTCAGTTATTGAGAATGGCAGGATTCGTACCAGTGTTAGTTTCGAGTCTGAATATGGACTAAATGAAGGTGGAAATTGTTGCAGCATATCAAGCTTTCAATACCAACAGTCCTTCTGCATTTGTTCTGAAATTTCAGCTAGCCAAACTTTTGCAAGTAGATGTTTAGGATGAACACCATCAGCATATAATTTGAAATTGAAGTATTTCTTAAAGGGTTTGTCCTTTCCTCTTTTCTTTTGTTTTCTTGCCTTCAGGTGGTGGTTAAGGTGAGGAGAACGAGTATGTAAAGATGTATTTAGGAAATGTATATGGTCATTTATTTCTATAATTTGTTTTTCCAGTTGTTGATCTTGATCTCTAAATTTCTCAAAATCTGGATGTTTGGCTGCTTTATTATATTCAGTGATTGAGTATACTGGGATTTCTAGGAGGGTAAGTTTTGAGTTTGGATATGGATTAAATAAAGCTTGAAACTGTTGTAGTTGGTCAATGATTTTTTGAGTGGCGTCAGTATGTTGGGATGTTAATGAAATATATCCATTCTTGTCTTTTTTTGTCAGATCACAGGTGCCCAACCACACGTATACATGTATATTACCAAAATTACTTATTCCGTCATCGATGTTTGAATTGAGCCACTGCAGTCCTTGCTCAATGGTCGTGCCTTTCTTACACCAAAATACAATATTTCTATCAAAACTGTGTACTATTTGGTTACGTAGGTTCAGACCTTTACTGTCTGACAACAGAATAGGGGTCCGCTGTTGTGATCCCGCTATAGGTTTCCCTGGAGTCTGTAGGAAATCAGAGTTTTTTTCTGACATGTTGTCTCCCAGTTAAATTTCCCTTAAAATTTTTCTGAGAGCATGCCCAATATTTTGATGTATAAAATTGGAATGGATGAAGGATCATAATTACTATGTTGAACTGTTGAACGAAATTGGTTGCATTGCGTTACATTATAGTTTCATTTATGTAAAGAAAAAAAAATCAAAAAAAAAGGTTACAAATGGGGTCCTTGAGATACACAGGATAATTTACCTATCATATAAATTTTATGGCTGTTTAGGAAAGAAGTGATGGGTCAATTTATTGTGAAATACATGTATTTCATTATTGATCTATGTTTTTAATAATTTAGTACAACAGTAAATAATATTAATATATTATGAACAAAAAAGTTTGGTTCTATGAATTTAATGGATTACAAATGGGAAATCCCTGAAAGTTAGTTATTTTTGGACACACACACACACACAAAAAAAGAAAATAAATAAATAAAAGCAATTAATAGAAATTCATGAAAGTTTGAAAAATTTTCCTTAAAAGATATGGTTCTTTTGGAGAAGAAGAACTAGAGGCTCACCTAAGTGAGCCCGTATTGCTCACCTGAGTTCCTAGATTCTTCAGGTTTGTATTTGATTTGACTCAATGGTTCTTGAAAAATTTCAATAATTTCTATTTTCACAAATGACTGGCATCTTGGATATAATTCTGAAAGGGGACCATCCAAGGACCATTACATCAAAGTATGGTTCCAACTGTCCTAGTAGTTTCAGAAAAGATTTTTAAATGATTTTTGGTCTATTGATCTACTTTTAGTAACAGCATCCATCTTCAGTGTTAGATGGTGTCATGAGAAAAATCACTAACGGACTATTTGTTTCTCATTTGCCTAGTAGTTTCAAAGAAGAAGATTTTGTGATTTTTTGCCAATTTTTCTATTTTTAGTAATAGTGCCAATCTTGGATGAGGGGTGGAGTTATGAGATGTATTTCAGAAATGGCCCATGCAAGAACCATTTGACCACAGTTGGTTCCAGTTGGCATACTATTTGCCGAGGAGTAGATTTTTAAATGATTTTTGGGGCTATTTACTATTTTTAGTAACAGCTGCTATCTTGGATGACCATTGGGATCATTGCATATAATTATGAAAGGGGATCACCCAAGGACCATTGCACCAAAGTTTGGCTCCTGGCCCAGTAGTTTCAAAACGTTTTTAATGATGTTTTGGTCTTTTTTCTGTTTTGGTAACAGCAGCCATGTTGGATTATGGATGGCATCAATGGATATAATTTTGAGAGAAGATCACCAAAGGACCATTCCACCAGTTTGGTTCTAACCAGCCTAGAAGTTTCAGAGCAGAAGATTTTTAGGTGATTTTTAGCCAATTTTTCTATTTTCAGTAACAGCAGCCATCTTGGATGACAGGTGCAATCATCAGACATAATTCTGAAAGGCGACCTCGCAAGGACCATTCCATGATAGTTTGGTTCCAATTAGCCTAGAAGTTTGAAAGGAAAAGATTTTGAAATGATTTTTCATCTATTTTTCTATTTTTAGTAACAGTGGCCATCTTGGATAGCAGGTGGCATCACCAGATATAATTCTGAAAGGGGACCACCTAATGAGCATTCCAATACAGTTTGGTTTCAATTGGCCACGAAATTTCATGGGAGAAGATTTTTAAGTGATTTTTGGTTGATTTTTCTATTTTTATTTACAGCATCAATCTTGGGTGATTGGTGGCATTATCAGAGATAATTCTGAAAGGGGAACACCCAAGGATCATTCCACCAAAGTTTCATTCTAATTGGCTGAGTAGTTTTACAGAAAATTTGTAAATGATTTTTTGCATATTTTTACATTTTAGTAACAGCAGCAATCTTGGATTGAGGTCAGGGCTGCCAGATATATATTATTTAAAGGAGATCACCCAAGGAAGTTTCCTGCAAGGTTTGGTTCTAAATGGCCTGGTAGTTTCAGACAAGAAGATTGAAAAGTTAAAGAATAGGGACGCCGTACACGAAATGATTGCAATAGCTCAGTTGGTCCTTTGGACCAGGGCAGCTAAAGATGGTGCTATCAATGCTTTCTTGCACAGTATTTTACAATAAATGATGAAGAAATATATGGTTCCCAGTTCAGTTCATACAGCCAGAGCTAACCACAGTGGTTTATGGTAGCTGTAGTATGATTCCAATGTACCATACTGAATTTCTTTTTCAGGCAAATTAGTAAAAATCAAATCTATAGTGGTTCTTCCATCAGTAGTAAAGTCTTTAATTTTTTGCGTCAGACCTAGTGATTCCATACAATGTAATAAATGTTTGCTCCTACTTTCATGGCCTGAAATGTCACAATTGAAGTCTCCTAAGATTACTATAGGAATGTGATGGTCTAACTTGTCATAAAGATTTTTCATAGCTTCTGTTAATGTCACAATTGATTCCTTTGGACGTGAGTATAGTTACACCAACAACTTGTACATATTCAAAAGTGAGTAATAAGATCTCAATGTTTTTGAAATTTTGTCTGCTTTTTTTTTTGCATTTAAAGGTTCTTTGATGTACGCAACACTACCATATGCAGTTCTTTGAACTTTAAAGTCATTACGATATATCATAAATTCAGGTATATGATAGTCTACGTTGTTATCTTTTTGACATAGTCTTGTTTCAACAAATATATTGACATCTGATGCGACGAAATTATAATCAGCTCTGACATCTTCTATATGTAAACGTAATGACTGAGTATTATGAAAACAAATTTTGAAGTTGGCTTTATCTAATGAATATAGAGGCGAAAAACAAAGTTGTAGTCTTCTCTCTTCCCGAAGTCTTTTCATTTCAATTTTTACTTCTTCCGAAACTGCAATTTTTTCTCCATTTATCTCTCCAATTATAAACATGTTGCTTGCCTTTTGTGCTCTACTAAAAGCAACATAGTGCATGTGACATTCTTTTTTACGTGGTAATTCAATTACTACTTTTTCAAGTGTGTCACCTTGGGCACGGTGTAAAGTTTTGGCTGCTGCAAGTCTTAAAGGAAATTGCTTTCTCACTACCTTAACACTTTTATACTTTCCAACTGAAAATTCTCTGGATATTTTTTTAATAGGTGTTAACATAGTATCAGATTTTTGCATTGATTGTTTCCTGTATTCCAAACGAAGACTTTTCCCTACATCTTCATCCTCAAACTGGATCCATATAATATCAAGTTGACTGTTTGCAAATTCTAATTTTCTTACTAATCCTCCCGCACCATTGACCAAACCATCATTTAAATCTAAATTGACTGTCATTTCTACACGCATTCCTACAGCAATACAGCATACTTTGCTTAACCCCATTTCAGTTTCCTTAGATTTATCTTTAATTTCATCTTTGGTGTCTTTACAAACATCGCCTATGACAATATCGAGAGATTTTACAGTAGTTTTTTCATAACATGATTGTAGAAACAATTTGTTATTGTACAAGTCTACGCTATTATTGTAGTAGAGTAAATGAGTTGCAAATGTCGGATAACTTGGATCAGTTGATGCAATTGTTCTAGTTTTTAAAAAATCAATGTCAGCAACAGTATGATTGCCTTCCCGTATTCTGTTCAATAGTTCTGCAAATGATTTATCATCTTTCTGCCTCATTATGTCTGTCAATTCAAAAAATAAGAAATATTTTTTCCATATATTTTCAGACAACACCTCTGTAGAATTACCTGTAGGTTGTTTGAATATCCAGGAGTCCATCACTGGCCTTAACTGAAACAGATCTCCTATAGTGATAATACTGACACCTCCAAATGGTTTTGAAATGCCCATAATTTCCTGCATTCGTTGATTGATGAAACAAAACATTTTTGATCCACACATTGATATTTCATCAATTATAATTAGTTTAAGATTTTCCATTTTATATCTCATAGTGTTTAAAAATTCATATTTCAAAGGATGATACTGAAATCCTTGGTTGGCTGGTATATGGAAGGCAGTATGGAGTGTAAACCCTCGAAGTAAATAAGCTGCCTTTCCTGTTGGGGCTGTTAGTAGAACTGTTGTTTGCTCCGGATTTTGTCCTTCATTTGTGTTGAAATATCGTATTAAAGCTTGATATAAACATTTTGTCAATCTAGTTTTTCCTACTCAAAATATTTTCCTACTTAAAACAACATGACTTGATCATCAGTTGCCTTCAGTTTTTTCAAAAAAATGATAAAAGAATTCCATTTGTTTTTTATTCAGTGACCTAACCATTGATCTGAAATCTGTATCGGAAAGTCTGTTTCTCAAAAGCTCTTCAGATATGTCAGTACCAGCACAATTGAGATCTTCACCGATATCATATTGTGTAAAAATATTTTCGCCTATCTTATCCAAATCATGTTTTTCTACTTGATTTTGATGTTGTACTTCTGTATGCTGGGTGTTTGGTGCAATTTGATCATATGCCTCTTCGTCTAATTCATTGTCAATCTGTCTCTCTGCTTCTTCAATTTCCTCTGCATAGTGTTCATATTTTGCTTTGGTAGCATTTACTTCTTCTGCAACATTGTTGTATTTTTCTTCAAAGGTTTGAAATGGGTTTATTTCTTCTTCTTTTCTCCAAGGCATAAAAAGAAGAAGCAACTCCCTGAAATAGTTTTCAGCATCTCTTTGTCTGGAGTATCTCACAAACCTTATGATTTTCTTTTTCTTTCTGCGTTTAAATACGATACCATTTTTGTATTTCAAAGTTTGTGGATGATCTTCCTCTTCATGTTCATCGCTACCATATGCACAGTCATCTATATTGTCTTCATCATCAGTTTCATTAAGTTCCTGTGTATCTAAGTTATATTTCTTGTTTTTCTTTTCTATCTTCATATCGTACCATGCAGCAAAGTCAGCTAAACACATATCTGTAACAGTTTTGGGTCTTGAAGCGTAACGTATTACATTGTATTATGTTACTACACTGAATGTCAGTGCTGTTATTTGCAAGTTTTTCTAGATCTTCCAGTGGTTTCACAATAAAGGGACGTTCCTCTGGTGGGGAAGTATTAATAAAGATATGGCCACAACTGGAGTTTTTAAGTCTCATTTGTAATGTAATATATACAGCTTCTTGAGCAGAAATTTCCACATGTTTTAAGAATTTGTTTCCAATTGTTCTTACTTGATTCTTTATATCAGTTTTATTCTGTTTTGCTTCCTCACATGCTCTTCTTAATAAATCACTCATACCTCTTTGTCCTTTACTTACATAATTAACAATATACATGAGACAGGCATAAGCATTTGTAATGTACTGTAAGTCCATGTTTGCCATCCATGCCCTTAACACAGTGTCATTATATCCATTAACACGTATGCAATTTGGTTCTCTTTTTAAAAATATTTTTGTTTCTTTCAAAGATGAGCGAATGGCAAGTGTATATTCTTCCACAGTCATTTTAATTTTTCTTAAAAAAGTCTTCGAAACTGCAATCCATACTGTTTTTGTTTGACAGTTCTTCTTCAATGATTTTGAAATTTTTCTTATGCAGATGTTTTTGCTGAGGTGTTATATCAGAGGATAGTGGATCTAACACTATTGTTTTTTCCATAGGTGGCAGAGGAAAATTAAAACGGCAGGTCTTTGATGATTTTTTTCGACATGTATGAGTATGTCTGTGACACTGTAACTTTACAAGATCTCTTTCTGAACTATCTTTTGGTAATTGTCTGTCTGTTGTTATATAGCTTGATATGAAGTTTTCAATATCATTATTGTCATTTTCATTGAGTATAGGTGCATTTTCTATCCATAGAATGGCATGAACATGGGGTGATCCTCTTTGTTGGAATTCTATTCGATAAAAGAATTCTGTAATGTGCCCAAGGGGTTTTAATTCAGACATTAAGAATGAGATGAAAAATTTCTGTACTCTATAATCAAAATACCTTGCTGTTGTAACTGGATCAGATCGGACAAGTCTACATTTTGTTTGCCAAGTCATTACATCTATATCCTCATCTGATAAATCTTTTTTGTCAATAATTTGTGATAGTGATTTCAGTAAAGGTTTCCAATGTGTTTCTGCTGCAGAAAGAGACAGAAAAAATGTTGGAAGGCCTAACTGCCGTACCATTGCAAAAAGATCTTTTTTGGCACACTCCCAATATGGTGGTGACCCTCTAAGTGTTCGAAAAATTCTAAATCCATCATCAAGTTTTACCAATTTTTCTATATTTCTTTCATCCCTTAAATCCTTTGCTGTTAGGCATTTTTCACTTGTTTTTACTCTCCTGAGTGATAACCAGACTTTATCCTGAATCTGCTTCATCTGAATTTTTTTAGCTTTGAAGAAAATATTTGTAATATTCTGAGCTGCTCTACGATCCTGTTGTCTAAGCTCCGACTTGCATATTTCGCTGTATTTAACAGGTAGAGCGTTCCTTACTACTTGGTCTTTTCTCTCCACAAAATATTGTAGGAAAAGATAATTCCTCTATATTATCTCCAAATGAGCTAACAGGAATATTTCCTTCACTCGGAGCAAACGATAAAATATTTCTCTGGCTATCAATGTTTTCAGGATACAACATAGTATCATAAACTCCATCGCATTCTTGTTCTCTATTCTGATCATCATTATCATCAACTTCACTCCAATTATCCTCATCATCTATTACATCTGATTCATTATTATTGACATCGACCTTCTGTTTATTTTCTATCTTTATGTCAATATCTATGTTATCATTAACACTACTGTCAATATTGTCATCTGCAGTGCTATCCATATTGTCTTTTTCAATAAATTTATCCCAGTTTGTGTCATTTAAACCTCTAGCATGACTTTCCAGCCATGTTGTGTCTATACCATCAGGTACATACTGAATAAATATATGGTTTAGTTAGTAGATACTCAGTTGCAGCTATGCATTTAAATGGTCTAATGTTCTCAAACATTACATGAGATTTGTATCGTAGTCTACGTTTGAGTTTAACTGGAATTGTCTGAGACTCTGGAAGCTGACGTGGTAGCATCTTCACAGTAGATAAATTGTCAGCTGGAACATTGACAATATTACCTTGAATTCCATGCTGACCACCACTTGGAAGTTCTCTCATTTGAAAGAATGTTGATATTGGAGCAACCAATTTCTCCTCCAATGAATTGAGCTGCAAAACATCTGGCTTTAATGGGAAATTTAATTTATTGTAAATTGAAAGTGTTGGCAACTTTCCTTTCATCATTGTTGCATAGCAAGTATGACAAATATACTCTGATCCATTGGAACTCAATTTTCCTGTAACACATTTGGAATATAGTGGTTCTTTAACTTTTTGTACTCTATTAACTCCAACAACTGATTCCTTAAACCATAACTGGTGACAGCAGGTACATACATAGTTACAAGCTGATGAAATATCATTGTGAAATGCAAGTATAAGTTCCTCGGAATTGGTTGCCTTGTTATAAATATTTGTACTTCTTTTCCTTTTTATGTCTGATAATTGTTTTTGTTTCTTATACACAGGATCTGCTCTTCGTTTCCTATTACTTTGTTTTTCAGATTCACTATATTCAAGATCTGTCCTTCTGATTTTGTTGAGCTCCTGTTCAAATTTTGCAAATTTAGGATCTGACCTTCTGGTTTTGTTGAGCTCCTGTTCAAACTTTACGAAATCCGGATTTGTCCGTCTTGTTTTGTTGAGCTCCTGTTCAAACTTTATGAAATCCGGATTTGTCCGTCTGGTTTTGTTGAGCTCCTTTTCAAACTTTACGAAATCCGGATCTGTTCGTCTGGTTTTGTTGAGCTCCTGTTCAAACTTTATGAAATCCGGATTTGTCCGTCTGGTTTTGTTGAGCTCTTGTTCAAACTTTACGAAATCCGGATCTGTCCGTCTGGTTTTGTTGAGCTCCTGTTCAAACTTTACGAAATCCGGGTCTGTCCGTATGGTTTTGTTGAGCTCCTGTTCAAACTTTATGAAATCCGGATCAGTCCGTCTGGTTTTGTTGAGCTCCTGTTCAAACTTTATGAAATCCGGATATGTCCGTCTGGTTTTGTTGAGCTCCTGTTCAAACTTTACGAAATCCGGATATGTCCGTCTGGTTTTGTTGAGCTCCTGTTCA
>JAOXYI010030642.1:0-13257 GCA_028566495.1 Lithophaga antillarum
GGTTTGAATTCATCAAGAAATAAATGTGCTAGTGCGCTTACAATATTTAAGTCAAACATGTGCCCGCAACCTGCCATTTATCAAAACATAAGCCGAGTTCAACTTCGTTGCAACTGGGCTAAAAATGTCATTTAAAAATTGATACTCACTCTTGAGGAGGAAGGGGGGCTACATCCGATGAATCGATATACTGCATAGTATGAGTGTGTTGAAATATTGGGTCTCATTTTTCACATGCTGGTGCAATGAACAGGGTCATGATTTTGATGAGATTTTCATGAATAGGGTGTTGATTTGGCTGCGACTTACTGGAACGAGTCTTTCATAAGAAGGTTGCTGTCTGAAATGACTTTCCAAACTCATACAATGTATTGGTACAAAGCTGATAAAAATAAACTTACACCCTCAATCATTCTGCAGATGGAAAATTATCATTCAAGTCATGAATAGGCTATATAATTTGCTATGTTCAGTAAAAAACAGGTTTTTTTCATGTTTTTACCATGAATAGGGTGGGTTTTTACTTAGGCAGCTGGCATACCTATATCTAAAATATAGGCAAGATTCATTAACTTGTATGGAATATTTATTCAGTAGCTGAACAAAAAAAAAGTTGCTCCAATCTGACATGAAATGATTGCACTTCAAGTTCATTGTTCTTTAAAAACAGAATACAAAATTACTTCAAAAGTTCACTTTTAAAGTTTATATAAATAATGTAGAGGCAATGAAATCTACTACAACAAGCACATATATATTTTGGTCATAAAAAGAGTCATATAATTTAAGTTTGTGTCATTGCAATGATAAGCTATTCTGAGTTTTGATTCTAGAAAGGTTGTTATTTAAGTTATCCCTTACTGACGGGTTCAACCTATGGACTATCATACTACTGCATCAAGTCAATCAAGGATATAATTGAGCAACTAAGCTACTGTATACCAAATAAGGGTGGACACAATATTTTATTTGTCATTATGTTCATTTGGATACAATTTCATTACAAAATTATAAAAAAAAAATATTGACCCTTTTGACTGGGCTGTTTGATCTCTTATCTCTTATAACTCCATAAAAAATATTATGATCAATCTACCACATCAATATGTAAAATTTCCATCCATAATAAACAATGGTGATAAACAAGCATGCAACATTTCACAGTGATCTGTAAGAGGAGTTGCGGTCACAAGCTTATACTGTACTATGCCTTATTTTTAACATAACAAAGGGCAATACCTCCTTGAAAAATATTCTGATCAAACTACCAAAATAATATGCGAATGACCATAGTGTGACGAATAAGCATTCAAAGTTCTATAGTGATCTAATATAAAGTGTATGAGGAGATGCGGTCACAAGCTTATACTGTATAGTGTGCTGATTTTCAAAGTAACAAAGGACAATAATTCTATAAAACAAATTCCGATCACTGTAACAATATGGAAATCTCCATATGATAATAACCAAGCATGTAAAAATTTCATAGTGATCTGACTTAAAGCTGTACCAGGAGCTGTGGTCACAAGCTTTTGTGATGTGCAACACTGAGAGACAATACAAAAACAATATGTCTTTTCACTTTTTGGGGAGGGGAGACATAATTAAAAACTGACCAATATATCAGTCTATCTGATACCAAAAGGATCCAATCATCCCATATCAAACTGGAATTGTATTGCAACAAGAAGCTCAATAAAAATAAAAATGTATCTAAACTACATCAAAATTGTTTGACAAATACAAAATTCCCACATCCAAAATTCATACTCAGTTCTTTCGACCACTTCTTTCTAGAAAATGGAAAGACTTACACAATTTCTGTTAGCAGAGTTCTGAGTCTTGCATCAAAGAAATCAACAGAAAAAAAAACTGCACCAAACCCAAATAACAATGGGAAACAAGAATGGTCACACAGATATGTCTTGCCTGCAATTCAGCCAAGCTGAAACAAAGCCATGATTGTGAAAATAAAGTAAATGGGACATTTGTCAGACTGACATCTCCATCCCCTGAACAATGGTTGCTGAGAAATGAAGCCAGATAATGGAAACCTGACACAGATTTAACAAAATCAATGAACTATAAAAATGAGGTCAGGGTGAAGTGACATATTTCAAGCTGTTGAATATGTGGATCAAATATGGTTGTTCTGTGAAATTTAATTACTTAGAAACAGAGCTAAAACCATGAAACTTGATATAAATTTAAGTTAGTGAACCATGAAAATGAGGTCAAGGCCAAATGATGTGTGTCATGGACCAAATATGGATGCTCTATGAAGTGTGGTTACTGAGAAATGGAGTTAATCACCAAACTTTGACAATAAATTTAACAAAGTCAATGGACCATGAAATGAGGTCAAGGTTAAGTGACATGTATCAAGCCGACATGCACATCCCCTGATGTATGTGTTAACCAAATATGATTGTTCTGTGATGGTTGGTGCCTGAGAAATGGAGGCTAATCAAAAAACTTTGATGCTGTTAAAACTATACCTATGTCTCTCCTTCCACAACTTTCATCATAGGCAAGACAAAAACTTTTAACCCAATTTTTCACAACGTACATGACCAACATATTTGAATATAGGTCCCTTTTGGGTTGCTTACTAGTATTTCTTATCAAAAATATTAGGATACTCAACACGTCAACTTTCCAATAAACTTTGGACTGTTTTATTTATTTATCTTATAAACTACAGGAAACACTTTAGTTAGAGAATGAAAATTTGTGAGTACAATCAATGACAAATCCTGTGAATGGTAGGGTTCACTGTCCTGTCAAAAATACATTTGAAACTGCATAGGTGTTAAAACACTGGTAAATCAGTATGTATAATTTTTGTCACCTACTATCTGTAAAAACAAAAAAAAAGTTCCCAGTAGGGTTTTACAACAAATTTGTTTTTATTCAAATACCAATTACTGGTAAAGGTATTATAGATATATAGGTAATGTAGATATATGAAACCTGATAACACTTACTACGTAAACTGGATGTCTTCCTGCCCCAAACTTTGGAAATTCATTTGAAATTTACAATTTATTAAGAATTTTATTGTTATTTATGATATATAGACAAAAGATTGATGTAAGCAAACAGAAAATTTCCATTTGTCTTGGTATCAAAGTGACTACATATTTAAATAAGATTCAATTGTGAGATTTTTGTTCTTCCCAAATGATATCCTTGCAAAATTTCTACTAATTCAAGGGTTATAACTCCTACAATGTAAATCATATTGAAAAATCAAACTTTTCTAGTATCAAGTTACAGAAGAAAACAAGTAAAGAGCAGACATCACATCTGTCCTCCCATCCCCCATTTTGGTCAGAAAAAAAATGTAGGACACAAAAACAAAAACATTGAACAGATGGCAGATGTTATCTTTACCTGCCTGTACATATCTAAAAAACTATTAAGTTAACATAAAATTCTACATATTTTTACTAGTAAATGCTTCTTTTTGTACACCATATGAAAAAGGCCTGGTCAGTCAAGAAGTCGTCCAACTGTCAACAGTCATGTCTACCCACTGCACCAATTTTGATAGCAGTCTGGATGGAACTGGACTGAAATGATATGATTTTTCTGATCTTGAATAGACGCCCCCTCTTTGGAAAAATGTAATGGCACCCCCATCCCCCCGCACCATTTATTAGCATAAACACAGTACATTTTACCATGGTGAATATATAAACAGATCATATGTCATATAAAAACCACAGCCAAGAAGAATCTATACAACAGCATGCATGATCTTAATTCTACAGGGTTCAAAATCAATAGGCTTCCTTCTCTTATCATAGGCAACTTTCTTATACAGATTACGAGTATATGATTCAAATGGACCTCAAGACCCCGGCTCAAGACCTTATCTGGGGAGAATTCAGTACAAGACTTCCAGACTTTAGTCCAGGGGGAGGGGGCAAAAAATTAAGTGTCATCTGACCACAGACAATCTTCTTGTAAAACATTTACTCTGAATTTAGTGTAAGTGTTGTCCTTTCCCTCTACCTACTAGTATTTCTCAACCAACTAGACAATTTTGCAATTTAACAGAAGTCTTCAATTATCAGTAGAAAGAAACAGTAAAACAATACCTGCTATAAATTAACTGAATAAAAACAAGTTTTGCTGAGTATTTTTTAAAATTTTTCTAGCAATACCTAATCCATTTTAGCAATTCAAAGTTCCCTGTTGAATTGCAAAATTGTTTTATCCTGCAGTCGTTCTATTAATGTAGCTTAAATGTGTTGGCTGTATAAATTTTTGTGATATATTGTCATGACTGTATATTATCTCCTGGTACCCAAGCATAATTAGACAACAAAAAACTATAACTGGATCCTGGAGATCATCATTGTGACATTTGCTTATGACGTTACAATATGATTGAATTGCACCACAAATGTTGCTGTTAATCTTTCACTTGTAAAACAGGTTTGGATGTCAATTTCGATTACAGTAGGACAAATTTTATCACTGCAGGATAAACACAACATACGAACATATACAATATACGTACATTGTCAGCGATATAAATTTTATTTGAACTCGCTACGAAACAGGCAAGAAATGCTTGCTAAAGCTCACATTTCTGCCAGTTTCTAAAGCTTGTACAAATAAAATTTATAATCGCTGACAATGTACGTATATTGTATACATATTGGTTGAGGAATAGGTATATATAAAGGGAAACATTTGCATTAAATATGGGGTAAATTACAGAATGAATGAATTCAGTTACAGTAATAGTATTTGTGAACCAGTGACCTGAACTTTAACCTTGGGGATAAAAAATCAACAAAGTTGTTAGTTATTTTCATGTAAAGTTATAGGAACATGATAGAAAGAAAAGACACATTATTGTCTCGGCAAGAAATTATGAAATTGTAACAGTGTTCCCTCTTTCGCTATTGCAGGGATGCTTTCTGTTTTAAACTTAATGAAATGTCACATTTTGAATGCATGTACCATTAACACAAGATAATGACAATAGTTAAAAAGACAGAGTTATCATCATTACGAGGCTCCATGTCAAAGATACAGGCAGCTAACAAGTGGAGGAAAGTGGAAGAGGGGTTGATGATTAAAGCAATAACAGAAAGTTAGGTGAGGAATAGACCGTTTGCCCATTACAGTCTGATTCCAGACTTCCCTTAGGGGGGACATACTGTTTCCCTGCCCAAGCTGAGTCAGTGGAAAGCACACTCATTTTGTATATAATTTGCTTGTAATATGTAAATATTTTTAGCTTTGTATATATGATCATTTTATTGCAAACACAAAATTCACATGTAATTACAATATTTAAATTTATTATACATTATGGGTACATGCAAATTATATACAAAATGTATGTTCTTGCCATTGACTTTGCACAGGCAGGGAACCGGTATGTCCGCACTAAGGCAAAAAATTACTGGAAAAAAATTATAATTTTAGAGTCAAGTCTGGAATTGTCAAATCACCTATTCCAGTGGTATACATTCACAGCTGGCAATTGCTCCTAGCTAACGAAAATATATATACATGCACATACATGTACTTAAGTGTAACTATTTTATCCACTTTTCTCAATTTGTTTTTCCTATCAAAAATTTAAACTATCTGAGATAGGGATGCAGAAAACAGTATGAGATAGCCAAAAAAATGAAAAAATCAATGAAATTTCTATACATGGTATTTCCAAGAGTACTTTTTTAATATAAAATAAGTAAACAAATTTCAATCATCTAAATGAAAGACAAGGACCAACTCAGAGATAAATTTTTCTGCACTTTTGTTTTTTTCTGAAAAACACTTCATGAATCATTTCTCTTTAAAGCAGTAAATATTTAATATTTAGGGACCTTCACCTTTTCTGGATGGGTTAGAAAATTTGTTTTTGATTATTTTTAATATACTGTAGAATTCTAAATGAATCAAATACAATGTACTATACCAAAAACTTACAAACATATTTTTTACATAAAACCTGATCTTATTAGTGCTTATGTTATTTTTTAAGCACAAAATAGGGCATAGAAGTCTAACTGTGAGTAAAGAATAACTACAGGCTCACCTGAGCCTGTATCGCTCACCTCACTTTCATCTAGGGGAATCAGCAAAAAATAATCATTTTTTTTTTGTTTTGTTTTAACACATTTTGTCCCTGCTGAATAGCAGGCTGAACCAGTGGATATACTTTTGACAGAGGACCACCACAACAGCAAGAGCAATCAGAAACAATTGCTGAAATTTCCTCTAATCAGAACATATTATTTATCCTGCAGCCATACTGAATTTCTGATCAGCACCAAAAGTATAAAATTGGTTTGATACCTTCCCAGGAACATTCCTACTATGCTTGCTTCCATTCCCTTAAGCGATTTCAGACAAAAAGTTTTTGACATTTCCAACTGAGTCCTATGTTACACTTTGTCCTCCAATGGCATTTCTGATTGGCACCAAAAGCACAAATCTGTAGTAGATCACCATCTAAGACACATTATAATAACATAAAGGTTCCATTGACCATGTGGTTTTGACAAGAAGATTACTAAAATTTCAGCCAATCAGACCACAGTATTTGCCATGCTGGCCATGCTGAAATTCTAATCAGAATCAAAAGTATAAACTTTATGCAGAACCAGCCAAGGAACATTGCTGCTAATTTTGCTTCCATTCTCTAATGTGATTCCAGAAAGACATTTTCTGACATTTCTTTTCACTCCTATGTTAAATTTGTCCTGTGGTTTCAGCCATGTTGGATTTCCATTCAGCACAAAAAATAAAAGTTTGGTAGAGGACATTAAGAAATATTATGATAACATTACAGTTCCATTGACAGTGTGGTTTCTGACAAAAGATTGTTGAAATTTCTGCCAATCAGAACACATTATTTGCCTTGGTGGCCATGCTGAACTTCTGATCAGCACCAAAAATATAAACTTTGTAGAGGACCATCCAAGGAACACTGCTTCCAACTTTGCTTCCATTCTCGAATGTGATTTCAGAAAAAAAGAGCTTTTTTTGCATTTGCCACTGACTCCTGTGTTAACTTTGTCCTACGTTGGTGGCCATCTTAGATTTTGGATTAACACCAAAATTTTAAGACCATCTAAGAACATTGTCACAACAAACAGTTCCACTGACCATGTGTTTTCTGACAAAAATATTGTTGAAATTTCAGCCAATCAGAACACTTTATTTGCCAGGCGGCTATGTTTAATTTCTGATTGACACCAAAGAATAAATTTTGTAGAGGACCATCCAAGGAATATTGCTGTTAAGTTTGCTTCCATTCTCTAATGTGATTCCAGACAAAAAAATGACTTTTTTTTACATTTCTTTTCACTCCTATGTTAAAATTTGTCCTGCGGTTTCAGCCATGTTGGATTTCTGATTGGCACAAAAAGTAAAAATTTCGTACAGGACATTAAGAAATGTTATGATAACATTACAGTTCCATTGACCATGTGGTTTCTGACAAGAAGATTGTTGAAAGGAGGAGGTAGGATAAGGCCCATATTTTGCTCCCTAATTTCAAAAAAATAAAGTGTACCTAATTAATCTACTTTTGTTATTAAAACAAACTCTGATATCCAGTCTTCAAGGAAGTAAGACACAAAATATCATACATAAAGTAACTGTGAATTTTAGGCCTCAAAATCAGCCATTTTAGCATAAAACATGCAAAATTGCTAAAAATGGGTTATTTTTTGACAGTTTATTTGGAATTTAGTATGTGCCATCGCATGTACCAAAAAAATATTTCACCAGATGGTGTATATTGGTAAGGTTCATTAACAGAATTAGTATTTTTTTGGTGCACATGACGGCACATATCTAATTTGATCAAAAACTGACTGAAAATAGCTAAAATTTGGCCATTTCTTCTGAAAACGCTGATTAATAAGACACCGATGACGTCACTTTGACGTCACAGACAACTTTACTAAATAGATATCACTGAAGTCCCTTGAAACCAATTACTGAACAGTAATTAAATCAATTATTACAATGATTCGAAAAAAATCATTTTAGGGGGGCAAATTAGCCGTACTTATCCTACCTCCTCCTTTCAGCTAATCAGAACATGTTATTCACCCTGGTGGCCATGTTGAATTTCCGATCTGCACCAAAAGTACAAACTTTGCAGAGGACCATCCAAGAAACATTCCAACCCAGTTTGCTTTCAATCCGTCTTGTGGTTTCATAGAAGAAGATTGAAAGAAGATGGATGATGATGGACGGCAAGTGATGGTAATAGTCCACATGACCCTTCAGATCAGGTGAGCTAAAAAGTAAGGTTTTTCTCCGAGTTACTGGCAATGTACACCAGCAAGTTTTTATGTCACATATGTCAGGACTATATATAACACAAAAAGAAGTTTGGCAAAACTTTTCAAATATTCTTTAGGTATTTTTCATGAATTATGGGGAAAAAATGAAAACTTAAAACTTTTAACTAATAGTTTAGACATGGTGTATCTGGCTCCTACTACTCTTCACAATTTCCATCTATAAGATATGCCATAAATTACTGTTTAATGAAAAGTGTCATGTATATTTTTACTTTGAAAGTGTTGCCTTTTTCGTTTACTCATTCCTCAACTGAGACAATTTTGCAATTCAATAGAGGTCTTTAAATTACTAAACTGGTTTTGGTATAGCAAAAAGAACAGTAAAACAATACTCATCATAAATTAACTGAATAAAAACAAGTTTTGTTGAGTATTATTTAAATCAATTTAACTATACCTAATCCATTATTGCAATTTGAAGATTTCTCTTGAATTGCAAAATTGTTACTTTGGTTGAGGAATTGGTGTACATAATGGGCAAAACTTACATTAAAAGCAGGGTAACAAAGTTAGAAAATTAGAATAAAGGGCTCTGCCAAGACCACAGCATGTCGACAAGGGAAAGTTGAACAAGTGTATATTAAAGGCAAGTGTAGACACAGCTAGTATTGTGCTTGACACAGTAATGTGCTGGACACAGTAATATGCCAGACACAATAATTTGCTGGACCCACAGTACCATGCAAAAGTGTGGTTTTCCTTGATTTCATCATATTTGACCTCACCTCATCAATACCTTTGCACTGATGTATTATAACCTTAGTTTTTTGGAATTTTCAATTTTGGCACCTTTCAGCACTTTTTCCCATTTCAGTTTGGTCTAATATCCTTTATTTTATCATTTCTAAATTCTACTCTTTATTACCTTTGCACAGATATATTACAACCTCACTTTTCTGCAATTTTCAATTTTGGCCCCTTCTGGCCCCTTTCCTGAAACCATTGGGGCCACAACCTCCAAAATCAACCCCAACCTTTATTTTGTACCAAAAAGTAGTATATTAAAATATGAAATGGATCAGTTCTCTAGAACAAAAGTTATCATGCGGAAACCAACCACAACAAAGACGACGACAATGATGACGACAGCATCATACCATAATATGACCGCAAAAATTTTGCGGTCGTATAAAAAGTAATGACTTAATTAATGAAATTAGGTCACAATCACCTGATTTCAGCACATTTCAACAGTAGTTGCAATTCTAATCGACATAAGATTCTAACTGACATAAGACGGCACAATATTTTTTCTAATTAAAGTGTTGTGACTTACTTTCCTCAAATAAAACAAGGTCACAGTCACATAATTATAACCTAATTGTTGCATGTTCAACATGTACTCACAAATCCAATTATTATGTATGCCATAAACCTGATTTCCGTTTTCTGATATTTTGTCATAAATCAGGGCTGCCATGATCAGACAACAACATGCTTTCTTTTTAACATCTTTTCCTAAAACTTTCAATATTCACTTTTTTTATTCAATACTAATCCACCTGATCAACTTTCAAAAACCTCAGAACACCAATAATTCAACTGACTTTCATTATTTGTCAGATTATTGTTTAACAACTTGTACAGAAATGTTTCGCTCAAGACCACTAGCATAATACCACTGTAGCAGGTTCCCTGCTTGCTCCCTCCATGTGTTAAGGCTTCCAGTCACCTACCAAGGCTGGAGATTTCACTGGTCAGCTGGGAAGAGCTGTCTGGGCTTTCCTCCCCAAAAAGTTTGGTAGTCATAATATAGCTGAAATATTGCTGAAAGTCATTATAAAGCCTAACAACCCAACCAAGAAATGTTATAACTATGGCAACCAATTTTGCTGGAGTTACTGTAGAAAATTGTTGATCATTCACAAGTAAGTAAATACCATGTGTAAGGTTTAAGTCAAGCACACAATTCTCATTATAGTTAGGGCAAGGTTAATTCTTAAAACCTATGTTAAAGTTATGCTCACAATCTATTGAGAAGTACATGTAAGTGATTGGTGCAGGAGGGCCTGAACAGCAGAAACATACTTACTGATGACAATATCTTTTTTTATTGAAGGGACATCTAGAACTTGACATATATCAGGAGTTCTTGCTCATTGTTGAAGGCCTTACAGTTCAAGATACAGAACAGCAGTTTAAGTACTGTTCTTGTACTGTGTGAGATTTCATCTCATGTGTATTTACATCCATATCCATCATTTTCGAATAACAACAACAGTGTTCAAAATAAGAGGTCACCTAGTCTTCAAAATCAGTCTGAAGTTCAATTGGGACTACCTGAAATCAAATCTAGGTCATGCTGCTGATGCCAAAAGATTTTGTTTGTTCAAGAAATATTTATTTTTACATGAAGGGCAACCTAAATCCATTTTGAGCAACCTACAGTAATCTGTTCAAGTAGGTTCCCTGACTGGCATCCTTTAAATGTTTTGAATTTCAAACACTGCAACAGTCTCAATGGCCTTTTTCACTGAAGATATTGTGACTACAGATAGTCAAAGACATTAACTCAAATGCTACTTTAAGTCTGTATATTGTGAAAAGTACTACAAGAAGTAATTTTTATAGTGGAAACTAAAGTTACAGTAAGGAAATCAACATTAAACAGTATAAGATCTGAACAACAGTATTTTATGCTTTACTGATACACTGCTATACAGGTTCTCCTTTTGCTTATGAAGATATGTCAACAAAATTCTTGACTAACTGAGAATTTCCAATGTAAATGATTTCAATTTGTACCGCTACAGCCAGGTCACAGGGTTTATACGAAATTTAATATGATGAACTCAGCAGTTTAAATCTGCAAGCATCAATCTATTTTAACAATGAATTTATAGTAAACCTTTTGAATTTTAAAAATATGCACTCCTTTAAGGTAAACTGATATCTCTCCATGTCAATTCGGAGAAAATTGTTAAATTTCAGTTAATACAAAAAACCAGAGGCTCACCTGACTCACTCATGACTCTGCTTATCTTTTTCTAGTTTGCCATATAATAAACCAACTTACCAATTTTTACACAAACTTAAAATAAATAATTTGAGTAATGTGGTCATGTTGAAAAATTGCTGAGTCAATTCCACTCATTTTTCAACAAAACTTAGTGACAGAGTGACAGCTCAGAATTATTATTGACAATACATTCACATTTAGTGGTATTGAGTCATTTAAGACAGTTTTACCCACTTAAGTCGATGTAAAAACTTTAGACCTCATAAACCCAGGGCCTTCATTTCATGCCAAATACTACTGCATTTTCATTAGTTTTAACAGACAGCATTTTTATAGGTTTTAAAAAAAGAATTCCCCTTTTGGGACCAGCTGTTTCCTTTCCTTAGAAGATGAAACCAGATTTACTATAAAATACAACTATACAGTCTGAAGGAGTTCCAGCCAAGGAATATACTTTTTACATATTTAATGGTTCCATCTGGCTAAGTGACTCTAAATAAGATTGTTTTAAACTACCACTTTTTGACAATCAAAGGCCACAGCAACCATCTTACAAGTGGACAGGGTCATCAGATTCCTGTAAAATTTTTGAACTCCAAGTCTTGTATATCAGGAACCCTTGGGCCTTCATCTGAATAAACTTGAATGGGGCATCTTGCCAGATATAAATGCATTTCTGTCGTTAGTGTTCAACTTTTGTGTTCCACATTTATGCCTATGTATAAACTTTGAACCTCAAAGGTTTGGACAAAATGGACCCTGGAGACTTCATTTGTATAGATCTGAATCTCAGTGTAACAGCTATGTCTAATGCCAGATATAATTGCATTTCTAATGGTAATTCTGAAGACGGATGATTTGTAATATCCTACGCTGCCAAACCTGATGAAAATAGGCAAATTGATTTCAATGGAGAAGATCTTTAATTGAACTCTTGTCAAAATAAGCCTATAAATTTGCATAATCATTAAAAATAGGTAAAACTAAATTTTATGTAAAATCACAAAATAATTGAACAACTCATTAACAAGGAGCTACAGTTCAAATTTGATCTTTTTCAGTTGAAAAAAAGGCGACAGTTTTGACTATTTGACATATTTTCTATTTTAGTAATGGTGGCCATCTTGGATGTTGGACAGAGTCATTCGATATATTTTCAAACGTGAGCATCTAGAGACTATCATTTTTAACTCTTGCTTAAACTGACCAATCAGTTTTATAGAACAAAATTTTAACTCATTTTTCTATTTATAATAATGGCGGCAATACTGGTTATCAGGCGAGGTCCTCGGATATAATTTTGAAAGAGGACCATCCAAGTATCATCCCTGTCATCTTTGGTTCAAATTGGCCAAGAAATTTTATAGAAAAAAAATTTTAAATGATTTTTTGGTCATATTTTCTATATTTAATAACAGCTGCCATCCTGGTTAATGGGCATGGTCATAGGATACAATTCTGAAAGAGGATCATCCAAGGATCATCCCTGTCACCTTTTGTTTAAATTGGCTCAGCAGTTTTAGAGGAGCTTTTTAAATGATTTTTAAATGATTTTTTGTCATATTTTCCATTTTTAGTATCAAATTTTGAAAGTAGACCATCAAGTTTGGTCCAAATTGGCCTAGTGGTTCCAGAGAAGATTAAAATGTAAAAAGATAACGACAGATGATGGACGATTACAGGCGCCAAGTGATTTCAACAGCTCACATTGCTTACAGCCCAGCTGAGCTAACAAAATAAAATAAAAGCAACTAAAAGAAATTCATGAATTTAAAAGATATGCTTCTCATGATGAAAAAGAACTAGAGGCTCACCTGAGCCTATATCGTTCACCTGATTTCACCTAGACAGGCAAAATTGTTTCTGACAAGAAAATTATTAAAATTTGACAGAGGACCATCTAGAAACATTGTAACAACATAACAGTTCTACTGACCATGTGGT
>JAOXYI010030751.1:0-13255 GCA_028566495.1 Lithophaga antillarum
CCAAGACAATCTTGGTTTCCGGATCTTCTTCTTCTGTCATGTGCAAATCCACTTCGACTTCCTTTGAGAAAGGACCTTCTGTCTCAATTCAAAGGAAAGAAACTACATCAGGGTTTGATGAAACTTCATCTTCACGCTTGGTTACTGTCAGGGCATCTCTCAGAAAGAAGGGCTTTTCTGAAAAAGAAACCAAACGCATCTCAAGAGCAATTAGACAGTCTACAGGTGCCATTTATGACTCTAAATGATCAATCTTCTGTACTTGGTGTCACTCAAGGCAAGCTGATCCTCTCAGAGTCACTGCTCAATAGTTAGCTGAATTTCTTCTGTATCTGTTTGAAGATAAAGGATATAACCCCTTTACAATCAAGGGTTACAGGTCAGCTATTCATCTCTCGGGAGGTTTAGACTTTGACAGTGATGAGTTTATTTCACTCTTGATCAAAAACTTTTGCCTTGAACGTTCCAAACCAAGACTCTTGGTATCTCCCTGGGATCTTGGTTTAGTTTTAAAAGCTTTACAACAGCCTCCTTTTGAACCTTTGTTTTCAGTTTCTTTTAAGCATTTATCATAGAAATGCTGTGTTCCGTTAGCTTTGGCTACAGGTTGCAGAAGGACAGAACTTCATGCTTTATCAATTTCTGAGACATGTATCCGTTTTGCGGCAGATAAGTCCTCAGTTACTCTTTTGACTGATCCTGCCTTTTTTAGCCAAGAATCCGATCTCAGAAAAAGGTTCAGGCTTGATTATTGTATCAGCGATACCAGCGCCTGATACTTGCAATCAGAATCTTTGTACTGTTAGGGCTTTAGAAATTTATTTGTCTAAAGCTG
Organism: Lithophaga antillarum; assembly: GCA_028566495.1. Taxonomy (NCBI): domain Eukaryota; kingdom Metazoa; phylum Mollusca; class Bivalvia; order Mytilida; family Mytilidae; genus Lithophaga; species Lithophaga antillarum. Next base: position 836 of record JAOXYI010030751.1, read on the forward strand.
CTGGTTTTAAATCTGGGGGCTCTAATAGGCTCTTTGTCCATATTAAAAAGGGAGTTGGTGATTTGTCAGCTAAATCCATTTCTACTTGGATTTGCCATACCGTTATGATGGCCTATAAATCTTCTGAAGTAGCTTTGACTAGCGATCAGGTCAAAGCTCATGAAGTAAGAGCTATCTCCTCTTCTTGGAGCATTTTTGATTCTACCTCTATGTCAAAAATTTTATCTGCTAGATTTTGGAGGTCGGATAATACCTTTTATTATCACTACCTTCGATCCATGCCACAACATACTGACAACCTCTATTCTTTAGGGCCTTGGGTTTCGGCGCAATAAGTTATTTTTCGTCCTACTACTGTTAGGGAATTCAGCGCTACGATAAATTCTGCTTATCTAAATTTATGATGCTAATGTATTTATTGTAATGAAAACTTAATTTTGGTTTTGTAAAATAAATACTTACCATCATAAACCAAAGGTCCCCCCACCTCCCTTCATCCCCTTTGACACTGCAATGTTTGAAAAAGTGATGAATGTTATCAGCACGCATGCTTCACTTTGGGGTTGAGGTTGTCAGTGGTCAGTCCTTTTTTGTTTTGCTTCCGGTTCATGAAAGCTGCAGGTGGATAATTATCTAAATTTATGATGGTGAGTATTTATTTTACAAAACCAAATTTTAATTCTAAAAATTAAGTATTCAGTGGGTCGTCCATGATGTAAAGCATAGGTTAACGTAAAATTTACTTGAAAAATCGTAAATATGATGTTATGTTCATATGAAATTGATTAAATTGGTCTGAGATTCTTGAATTATTACATGTCGTAAAGTTTACAGTCTTGTAAAGTTTATTCATATGAAATACTTTCTTTCACAGAATATTACCAGGTTTTGTAAATGAAATTTCTGTGCTACTACATGTTAAATTCACAAACTAGAGGGAATCAAATAAGAAATTTCGTCTTCTGCGGAGTTTTTCATTACAGTACCCAGCATTCTGGGGTTAATATTCACTTTGAGTCTTAATTTTCCAAGTATATGCTACTAAACCGGCTTCCTAGATCTAGTCTGTATGTTTTAGTTTGATTCGGATTATCTGATGAATAGGTTTTATCAATCGAAAATATTCAAAGGTAATTCATGGTAAGTAGCTTTAGATGTGCATATAAAAACTGGCGGTCTTTGAAGGTTAGTCTGAAATTGTAAATAAAAGAGATATTTTTGTCAGAAGTGTTATTTTATTTTATTTACTTAATAGGTGTAAAGAATGTACAAGAAGACCATCTTGTGGATGGAACATGACAACTTTTACATGTCGTTTGCAAGGCTACAATTTTAAGGTTTTATAGTCAACAGTTCTATTATTAATGTTTAACCATATTCTAATTAATCATAAAACTAAACACAGAAAGTAATTAATTCATTAATGGAGAATTTCACCGGTCATTATTTTGACAATCTAGTGAAAAACAGAAATATTTTGCTTCACTTCAGTATTCCTTGTCGTTAATTCTTTATATCATAATATTAACACACTCACAATAAAAAATTAACGAATAAAATAGAGTGTCATAAAAAGAATATACGTTTAAATTTATAAATAGTTACCAGAAAATTCCTATCATATGACAAAAGACAAAACACTTTCTGTCCAAAAAATGTTTCCGCTTCTGCAATGTATTCACGAGCTATTTTTTTCCATTCCTGTGAAGTAGTAATAAAATGAAAATTTCAGCTTGTTCATTGAAAAAGCATGTCAAAAAGCTTTATCTTACGCAACTGCATGTCTAGATTTCGTAGTGCGCCCTTGGCAAATTGTCTACCTCTCCAGTGTTTATTTGTCGTGATCATGTTTATTTTCCGCCATTTTCTGTTATCTTTTATAGAGAAAATTAACAATTACGCTTCGAAATTTTATTTCCATATATGTTTCACTCTCAAACGGGTGAGAAAAACTTGAATATTTATGCTGGTGTTCACATAGAGACAGTGTTAGGCCATTATTGAAGAAACTGAGTCTCTCACCTTTTTTCGCATTTACAAAATGACGAAATTTTCTGTTCTGACGAAATATCAACGTATGAATTTCTCATTCGACGTACATACTATTTAAAGTACATTTGTACCTCACCGATGCTTTCGCATTGTTTAATTTATTGCAAATTCTCAAACCCGAAAAATCATGGGCAATTTCGAGTTCGTTGCTTCGCCGGAATATTTTGTGATTATGTGTCATTCATGACGACGTCTTATACCAGTTGGCATAGTTTACTGGTTGCCTACATTGTAGAGAGCAAATGTATAAATAATATAGCCAAAATTTGTAGCCAATTTTGAAATAATTTTACATGGTAAGTAACTGTTGTTATTGCCTTGCAGTGGCATTCTCCAGCAGACAGTTACGAAAGTTTGAAATGTCTGAAATTTTGAATCATTTCTTAAGTAATTTCATCTACAAGCTTTGTATTGCATTGGTAACCAGTGCGCTATATCAAATGATAAATTAAGTCATACAAAACCAAAACTTTGGCGGAATCGCATAGAACTCAAAATACCCGTGTGGCTGTACAACTCTGTGCAACATCAAAACACATACATGTATACGTACCAAGTATTATAAATCTAGGGTTTTACCTGAAATTATTTTGTTCAGATTTAAAAGACAAACTTCAATTGAATATAATAGTTTATTAAAAGTTAATTGACGCCTGTACGATCCAGTATAAGAGAGCACTTTTTCCCTCAAAAATAAGGGTTACTGTAACCTAAATTTACATGCGACACTGCATAATATTCTAATACATGTATGTACTGTAAGTGTGTTGTAGCTATGCATTAAAATTAAAGAAACTTCGTCCCAGACATGAACATGTCTCAATCTTTTTCCCTAAAATGAGGATCTATATGACTCTGAAATTGCCAGGTGACCAACACCCAAATTATACTTCATATATGATAAGCTTACAAAATATATAGATCTTGATATTTCCTCCGCGGGGGAAGGAGAGGGCTGAGATACTCTCACACTAGCCCCACATACTAAATAAACTGATTGTATCTTGTTCTCTCAAACGATATACCATTTCTAATAAAACTTACTGACTACAATATTTGTACATAACAGGAAGAAGAAAAGTGTCCTCATTTAAATGATACCGGTGGTCCTGTATTGATGTACGAGAGAAACGTTCCAGTAAATTTAAGTGTTAATGTACTTAAATTTAAAAGTATTAGCGTAAGTATAATTGTCATCAGGCACAATTTTATCACCAATTAATAAATTGGTGATATAAATTTTGAATCTTCTTCAGAATGTTGAATTTTGTCAAAAAAAAAAAGCTTTAATGAGTACTTGTTATAAATATATGGTTCTCAAGTAGGCCATGGGCTGGATAGGCCTACCGTGCACCACCCCCTCCCCCAAGGACTCATCCGGACCAACGTGGTTTTTTTAGGTCTCAAATATGTCCTTTTTTCGAATTTCAGATGTTACTAAGCTTAATTTTGGGATGGACTACTGATTTGGTGGCAATTTTAAGGCCCTGGTGGGTCATTATAGCCAATTTCGTTTTTATTGAAATTGTATCTTTAGGTAGGAAAAAAAACACTTTGAGGTCAGCTTAGGGGGCCATGTGTGGTATCAACAAAAAGCTTAGGGTATAAGCGTTAAAATGCATATCCGATTTTGATATTCAGTATTATCTGTTAGCTGTCAGAGCCGAAATCTTAGCCCTCCCCCTAACAATTTTTACCAAAAACGCTTTGCCTTCTTTTAACTGCTGGGCACTAGTTATAGAAATCTGAAACTTATCTTTGCCTTTACTTTATACATGTATATCATACCAATCAAACCCTGTCTATGCTAAATGGGTCGGAAGCTTACCGTTGGCAGAAAGTAATACAAGTTAAATCCTTTTGAATAGAATATAATGTTGGTCAGATTATCTAGAAAATTTTTCTTCAAATGGATTGTTGCTGTATGCTATAATCAAATTAAAAATGATTATTGACTAGATCTAAAGATTGACCGAAGTACATTACGGAAACAGCGAATAATTTCATAATAATCATGTACATAAATACTAAAGACATCCTTACTATTTATATTTGTACTAACCGTAGAATTGCTGGCAATAACAGTCCATAGTAAGCAAAACATATCGGGTATTCCGACTGAAAAAGTAGAATTTACAAATAACCGAAGTTACCACTTGAAGACTAGAAGATTTTGAAATACCACCCAATCATAAACGGCAACCATATTGATTGTCCAATTGGCATAATATATGAAACTTTGTAAAGGATCTTCCACAGATCATTTCTGTTAAGTTTCAGTTTAATCGATCCAGTTGTTTCAAACAAGATTTTTTAAATTTCCACTAATCAGAAAAGTTTTCCCCTGTGGCGGCCAGATTGATTGTCCAATAAGCACAAAATGAGAAAACATTGAAAAAACAATCCAGATATCATTTCTGTAAAGTTTCAGTTCAATCGGACCAGTGGTTTCAGAAAATACGATCTGAAATAACAGCCCGTCAGAAACCGCTTTGACCCATGGTAGCCATATTGTTTCTCCAATTAGCATGAAATGAAGAAACTGTAAGGGGCCTTCCACAGATCATCTCTGTAAAGTTTCAGTTCAATCGGCACACTGGTTTCAGGTGAGAAGATTTTTTAAATGTCAGATAAACAGAAATCGGTTTCCCCTGTGGCAGCCATAATGATTGTATGATGGACAAGAAATGAAAACTCCTTGTAAAGGACCAATCAGAGATCATTTTTGTAAAGTTTCGGTTCAATTGACCGTGTAGTTTCAGACAAGAAGATTTTTAAATTTCATCCTATCAGGAAATATTTTGCCTGTGGCGACCAAATAATTGCCTGAAATTAATACGAAACCTTTCAAAAGACCCTAATAATGGACTTCTGGGAATACTTAATAACAAGTATGATTTAAATATTTCGTATCTCAAGCTTTTCTATTAGACACTTGTACCCCGAGAACTGAGAATGATGTTAGATGAAAATATTCACTTCGAAAGTAGAAATTTAACATTGTGTTTCACTAAAAAATTAAATTGTGTTTAACTATAAAACTAAACAGTCTATTTATTTCAATTACTTTAAAAGACTTATATCGTATCTTCAATAACTCTAAACCTGTATCACAGGAAAAATCGGAAGAAAGTTTCACCACTTTCGATTGACAGAACAAAAGATGAAAACTATAAACGCTGTCTTTCAAGTGATCTATTGAAGGAAGGCTGTTTTACCAAGTTATTACATAGAATGTCGCTATATCCACTTACTGCATAAATTGGAAATAACCAAATAATGTGATAGATGAAGTCATATGCAAATGTCACTTGAAAATTCATTTGGATTAGACTAATCATGGAAGTATTATACTTCCATGGGCTAATGAAGCTGGTGATGTATTATCTTCAGTACGCATAATTATCTTTCACTGCTTCAGTGTTGTTTTTTTTAATTGTTTCTTCGGTCTTCATGTTTTTTTTTCTTTTTGTTACGTTCTGTTTATTATTTCTTCATCGGTGTTGTCTTGTGTCATCTGGATTGTGGTTTTGTTTTGTTCTTTCAACTTTGGTATGTACTGTTACTGTTACCATGAAACGCTGAACTTCATTGTCATGCAGAATAGCGAAACATATACTTAGGCTTTGGACTACATAAGCGTTGTAACTTGTTCTCATAAGATCTGTACTTATTGGTAAAGTACCTCGAATTGACGTTCCTGGTCAAGATCAAGGTTTTGTGAATACTAAGGTTCCCGAAATATAAGCAAAATTTTCTGACCACCCCCTACAACAGACCGATACAATTTCTCTATCGTAAGCACTCGTGTTAAGTTTAGAGTTTAAATATAGTGGCAAGTTTATATTTTATCACAGGGGTGGTTTGACAAGTTTTTGAAAGGCACTGTGGAATTTAATGAATCCACTTTCAGCATTTTTAACTATATCTTTGCAGCTAGGTTTATGTGCGAGTAAATCGCTGAGAATCAATTTCCTTTATACATACTCTGTAGGAATGGAACGGAGTGGGGTTAATTGGCGCACACATTTCTCACTTGAGAAGAAACAAAATTTATTAATACCTTGGTTCGCCATGTTTTCGCATACTGTTGTACAAATGTAAATTAATGAAACAGGCAGGAATCTAACGTAAAAAGTTCATTGAATATTAAGTTGATAAAATGAATAGTAGAGTTTAACAACACTTGATCCACATTAATTTTGAGACTTGTGTGCTACAGTTACGCAGTAGAATTTCCATGTTTCTACTTTTCATTCAAAAGTTGTTTATATATATATACAAAAGTAGCGAGGTGGCTTAAAATGCACATCACGGTCAATTTACAGCAAGTTAGATGTCAACTATTCGATCACCTTCTGTTACTCAGTTACATAATTAATATTATTTTTTCAACAAAATACTGTTATACTGCAATTGTTTTCTTTAACAGATACATGTATTTAATCTAACTCGGATTTAGGTGCATTTTAGTGTACAAGACTGAAAATTTTATCGGTCTGTTCATTTATATTATCGTAGACTGAGGTGAGAAAATTTCGCTTGTATTTCGGGAACTATAGTAATGACGTAAAGAGGCTCATACAATGTATTTTTTTACCATATAAGTAACAGTTGCACTACACGTATAAATTGGAGCGACAATATTCACCTAGACTAATTTCGCCACCAAATCCCTATTTGTCACTTTTTTAAACCCAGTTCATGTAGAATCATATCAAAAATTTCCTTTAAAAATTACTTATCACCTGTAATAACAAATAATGAGATAAGCCAGTTTTATAGCCACATAAGCTTTTCTTTTCAAAACTCCAGTGGATTCATACGGCTGAGACGAAAAAGGTGCAAAATACTTGTAAAGAAATATAGTTTTTCGAATCTCCATTTTATGTCGTTAGTGATTTTGGTCAATATTTTGATCAATACTTTGTGATTAACTCTAAAGCTTTTGTCAATTAGTAATCAGTTTTATTCTGTAATGATCTAAGTAAAAGAGACAACGAAAACAAATAAAAGGAGTGTTCAAAGACACAAAATCCGATCTGCATATTTAGCGACGAAAATGGTTGCTCCATTCTATACTCAAGTGAATTAGAAATTAGGGACACCAACGATACCTGTATATACTCTTTAATAAACTGGCGATGGAGAACATTTACACTCGATCTGTAACAGACATCCGTCTTTTCCAGCAGTTGTCAATATAGGTTCAGATCGAACGTTACGTTAAGATAATTAAGCCAGTTCAAATTATTCAGCAAGTGTGCTTTGAAATTTCTGATCAGACAAACAGTAACTTTACATCGAAGCATACTGACCTAAATCTAGTAAATTCGTGACTGCTTTCCAAACAAACTTATTTTATATGTAAGCCTTCTGTTCGTAGTAGAGCAGACTTAACCGATGTCCCGTTTATAGTAGACCAGAACTGATCAACATGAATATTAAGGACTCTGCTACTCAAACTTCAGTCAAATTAAGTTTGAGATTCGTTTGAGAAATCGGCACTGTGTCTCTTTAACCATTTTTGCCAAATGAACGCTGCAGCATTTCCTTTTATTTAATTTAATTAGGTTAAGTATTGATGTATATTCGATGTTCTTTTAGCACACTAGTCCTAGGTCCAAGCTTTTTGTTTACAATTTGAAACCTGTTTTGTTCTACTATGACCGCTTCAAAACTTCAAATCTTATACCGAAGCTAATTTATAGCTAACTTAAAATTAAAGATGATAGTCTGATAAAAGTTACCAAAAAGAAAAATTCTTCTTAAAAGTGCTTTTTATGTTTATAATTTTGCAGTCAGATACCTTGAAAAATTTTACGTGTGAAGTAATTCAAAATAATCAATCGGTTGGAGTTTTATGGCACAACAATCGCACTTCTGTGACATGTGTAGGACTACAGGTTAGTGTTAATATTTAAATTCTTTAGTAATTAGCACATCGAATATGCGGGAGTCCTATAGCCATCACTTTGTCTGTCCGTCCATCCTCCGTTTACTGTAAATAGCTGACTTGAATATTTTAATGAAACTTCATAATATAGCTTCTTCAGTATACGTGGATGTGCCTTTTCAGGTTGCTTTCATGTTTTGTGAAATGTTTTGGTAAAAAAAAAAAATTAATCTGTGATTTTGAGAAAAAGTGTGTAAATAAGAGAACATACCGAAATTATATTCATGATAAGTGTTCAGTAGGATGAACTATTGAATAACGACTAAAACGTCAAAAATGGCGTTGATATGACGTCATATAGTGGTCTACATTAGTTGAATATTGCTTTAGCACGACTAGATTTGAAAAATGAAAAGTTTTATATCATTAAGAAAGTTTGCTGGTGTTTTTCAGTATGAAATAAAATATATATTGCATTTTTAACTGTGGAAATGTTTTCACAGAAGGACAATAAAATTTGCATATTAATTAATTTTGAACTATCGCGCACATCTCTAACCAAAAAGATTTTTATATGGATTATGTAGGAATATATAACTAATATTTAGACAAAATATCTTTTTGGTTAGAGGTGTGCGCAACTATAGATTACCACTCACGCATGATTTCCCATAGGCTTAATGTTAAAATAGCCGGAGGGGGTATCTTCCCTCACAGAAATACAGATATTGACACAGTGATGATAAACTGTATTAATATTTTCAAAACTACATTCAATCATTTACAAATTACAGATATTTTTATTTCAATATACCGATTTTTATTTTTTTATGTTAGAGTAGGCCGATTTGGGGGCTTATCGCAACCCGTCCTTTATATATCACAATGTAGACAGGTGACACGCTCTCTCAGCAACTTTTTATGTGAAAGATGGTTTTGTATTAGCCATATTTTCAATGTATAGCCGGGAATAACTATTCTTAATATTGGTTGCTTTGGGATTGACATTTTACTAAAAGCATATAATATATACAATATTTAGGTAAAAGAAATGCTCAGTCTATTTTATGGAATTTCATATTGAAAGATTTAATCGAGTCGTTTGTTTACAAAGTCAAACTTAGGCCTTGCTCTCTTTATTTAAGAACTGAATTCAAATTTTTGTACACTAGTTTTATACAAACGCAAAAGTAAGAAGCGGAAACACATTGTGTACTAAAAATGTGCAAACGGTCTCATTTTTCGATATGGTAGTTGATGAAAAGTTGGAAATCTTAGTATCTAATGATAGGTTAGATAACCTCGAAGTTTCATTAAGATCTATTTAAGCACATGCTGAGATACAGGTTACCCCATAACTTCAAGATTTTAGAGGTCACCTGATAACTGGACTTTTCCGCTGAAAAAAAGTTAAACTTAAGAATGTAGAATTAAACTTCGAAAATATAGTCTTTATTGAAAAATCTTGTTAGTTCGCACCTAAATCGGTTAGTAACCGCAATAAAACCATTTCTTACAACACATACGCACTACATTTATTCGTTCAAATATTTTAATAAAGTATCCAGATTCCCTCTCAATAACCGTATCAGAAAGAAAAGCAACTACATAATGGAAAAACAAGTTAGACGTGAAAAGGACCTTTTCTTTTTGAAGAATACAAGGACTAAATTTACTTCCAATGCATTGTTCATCAGTTTAAAACTTGTTGCAATTCATCCGCCCAGTAGCCAGTGCTTCGGCACTGGCATGATTTAAATGATACAAGTACTAAAATTAAGGTTACAACTCTCTCAGGCAAAGTTAACCTTAGACGGTTTTGGCTGTTCTGTTTAGGTCCTTTTTGGTTTTGATGTTTTATATATTTGGCTTCCCAATGTTTCGGTCTCGAGTGTACCTGATGAAGGTTATTCCAGAAACACGTGTCGTCCTTACCGGATATCGATGGTTTTCTCCTCTACTTCTGCTTCATCTATCAATAAACCTAGTGGCCATCACATAGAAATATTACTGATACACCATTAAGTCCGTTCATGCAGTTATTTTTCTTTGTGTGAAAAATCGAGATTCTCTTCACTGTTCTTTGGGCGGATGAGAAACCTATTTGTCCACTTATGGAAGATGGACATGAAAACGTGATAATGGCAATATCCGGCTTTCATACTCCGCTAATATGAAATGATCATCGAAAAAGAGATATCCATTGAAAGGTGTGTAACTGGTATTCTAATATATACCATAACTGAATGTGAAGAGTCATCCTTAATGTGATTTTAGAAATATACATGCAAAATGGCAAAAGAAAGATCTAATGAAATCAGAATGATTTTAATATAAGTAGGGCTCAAGAATATAATTTTCATTTACGTTTTTTTTTTTTTTTTTTTCGGATCGAAATGTACTAGACACAATGTTTATTGATAACAACTTCAATTACAAATCAGATGATTTGTCAACCCTGATAACAGCTTGTCTATTTCCTATGTATAAAGGATGAAACAATAAATAATGTAATCGGATTATCTTCATTCAAGATTATATGAAAAATATTATCTGTGACAAATATAAATGTCATTCAGTAAGGACAGCAATGCAGCGAGCAAACAAATTTGATGAACTTTAAGAGCGAAAGCCAAAAACTTTCAAATGTAAAAGTAGTTTTGCAATAGTAGTAAAAATTCACAAGTTGATCCAATTTCATACATATTCATTACTATACATATTTTGTGTACAATAACTGGGCGACGTACTGGTAACAGAGTTTGACGACCAAAACAACACTGTGCATTGCAGTTTCAAAGTCTACATGAATAGATTGAGGAATTATCTCAATATTTGTTCCGGAACACATACTCAAAATATTGTTACACAAAATACAGGTAGCCTCAGATACTAAACGGTACATATATGACGGTTCGTTGATTTGCGCAAATGAAGCAGCCGTTAATCCCAAAATTTGCGCAAATGTAATGCGGCGATATTTTTATGATACAGGATTTACCAGATTTCGTTTCTGCCGTAATGCAAAACATGATCAGAATGATACATATTTATTCATATCAAAAACGTATTGTATATTATTTATTTTTTTTTTTGTATTATAATAAAAAAATTTGAGAGATATCCTATAATTTCCGGTAATTTATGAGGACCGATCAACAGGTAATATTAACCTTTATTTCTTTTGATCCAAAACTATCTTCATTATTTTATCTTTCTCTCTACATCTTTTTCTTAGTTTCCGCTTTATAATCACCACGCATTTCTACTGGCACAGTTTAATCATAGAAATTATCAACAGTTTCCTATCGCCTAATTACTTATATACAACATCAGCGTTAATGTTGAAATAGACACAATACCTTGAGACAGCTATCTAACCGATTTTAAGCTTTGTATATAAATTATATGGCCTAAACTCAGAGGAACGAAATTTTCCACTTATGAGGGAGGTTTTGATAGTTTTCACTTGTTTTGAGTCCACTGCTGCACGACAAGTATTTTTATTAGGAACGTAACAGTAGAGCATGATTTTCATTCCAAAATTACCAACTGCATCACCGAGGGTCGTACCCGGGATCCTTGGCACAGTAGTCCACTGCTCTTCCAGCTGAGTTAAAGGAGATCGCCACTACATCGACTGAAGGAGGGTGTTATAAACCTGTTACGGTTCTTTAACTTTAATCGTAAACAAGGGAAGTTCCGTTACACTTCCCCTACCTCAACAGTCATCATACCTTGATGACGATATATCAACCTAAACTCTAGCTAAACTCTCTTTTAACTATCGTGGGTTTTTTAGTTGGAGCGCCAATGTAATAGTAGAACATGATTTTCCTTCCAAAATTACCAACTGCACCACCGGGGATCGTACCCGGATCCTTGGCACAGTAGTTCACCGCTCTACCAACTGAGCAAAAACAGATGTCCACTAGATCAACTAATGGAGGGTGTTATAACCTGTTACGGTTCTATAACTTTAATCGTAAACAAGGAAGCCATTACGTAGTAATACGTATTGATGACTTGCCGTCTTCTTTTGACCCTTACAGCTTTCCATACTTTTTCATTTCTACTTCTTTGAGCTAGATTGACAAGAAGAAGGTCAAAGCAAGTCAGCCGAGGAGATGGCACATCCTTATACCTAAGGTTTTCGATAAATTTGGCATGCTAATCTTCCTTGTGATCCTGAAAATAATTAAAAACGCACTTTTTGGTATGTGCAGATATTGCTTCAAGTAAAAATCACAGACCATTTTCATTGGTGTAAGGACTGGAACGCTTGATCAACCTTCCCAGTAGCCACGAGAAAACATATCAGAATTTTTTTTCTGGTTCCAAAGGCACATTTTAACTGAAAATTGAAAAAAAAAATGTCCGTTTTGACAGGTTTGCATTTTAATAAATCGGTACTGAAGCGCTGGTACTAATCATAAAGATGCATATATGCCTTTAAATAAAAAAAGACGTCT